>JABUQX010095851.1:0-10000 GCA_015478945.1 Trachelipus rathkii | reverse complement strand
GTTAGAATGAAAATAAAGGGAACCTGCTCAGAATAATGAATAGGTATGGTGCTTTCGCAACTGATGAAAATGGATGTGAGGGGAGTGTCGAAGGCACACTTCGATAAATCTGTATAAAACATTGGTATAAATGAAGAAGGGTGATAGTGAATGTTGTGTGGGTTTGATGGCGCAGTGAAGGAATGGATATTTTTGGGATGAGGTTATTAATTAATAAAGAGGAGGTAATGGGTAGAGTGAGACAGTTGAAGAAATTGGTAAACTGCAGGTATAGACAAATTGATAGAGCCATTAGTGGTCAGATAATGTGCCCGAGCCAAAGAACAGAGAGAGTTGTAGTATTGGGTTGGAATTGGATGAGGATAAAGTTGTTTGCTAAAAGTGGATTTTGGTTTGTGCTGAAAGCATTGAAAAAATACGTTGGAGGGGCGTTTGGATTATTGTATTAACATGAATGATGTCATACTGCCGCATGCCTTCTTCAGAGTTATGAGTAAATCATTACTTAAAAATTGAGATAAGAGTGACTACTCACAAAGAACAGCCAACAAATCACTTGGAAGGTGGATCCTCGTTCACATGAGAGGGATGCAATTCCCGTTCCGAGGGATGGTGAGAGCATAGAGAAGCAGCAAGATACAGTCCGTGCATCATATAAGTACACAAGGATGTTTGTTTGCTTTTTGAATGCTTTATATTTACATGTTTATATAAGGGTAATCGATTGATCACAATAGAGGGTAAAGATTGATGCTAGAGTTCTAGGAATATACTTAGCGGCGTGATATTAGTCTTTATGCGTAAAATTAGTAGTTGTATGTTTGTCATCTGAAGTTCAGCAACAGCCAACTAGAATGGAAATGTGAGATATCGAAAGATTATAGTTCATTAGCATCTCTCTTTTGATTATATTCAGCCGTACTGACCATCATTTTGTTCGCTTGACTCACTCGAATAGAGAATGTGCGTCGATGTGATCTCCTGAAGAGACACATCAGCAACTGATTGGTAAATTATATCTTGTCAAGACATTATATAGGTGCGATAAGCATTATACCGGATAATTCTGGTTGACAAACAGAGCATTTAATAGCCGATTTGTAGATGGCGAAATAATTATTATTTAACAAGAGGTATCTTTCATAATACATCCTAAATGATTCTAAGAAACATTCTGAGAGTGGAGGAGAGTACTTAGCAAAAAAAAGTAAAAAATATAATCTGTATTTAAAGGTTTTATGGATAATTTGGCATCAGGACGTCATGTATAGGATTAATGAGGAGGGAGAGTGAACGTTCTCCTATGGCATAGGCGGTTTTAGTGTTAAAATGGTGTTGGTGGTTAGGCTTCAGTTCCTGAATGGAATCAAAAGTATGTTGTCAACAGTGAAGCGAATAGTTTACAAGAATAAAGTGATTGGTTTTAATATTAATTACGGAGAGAGGCTAGGGATGTACATTAAGAACTCCTGGGGTTGTGTGAGATTTGTAAATGAATTGGGTAAAGAAAGAGTTTGACGTGTAAGTGGAAGGAGTAGGAGACAGAATGTATGCTGAATGGATAGAAAATTGAAAATGTGCCCTACCCGTGTAATTAATTTTTATAAAATTTCTGGAGTTTGCCATCCTTCGAGGTGCATTCTCTAATTTCGCCGTCTTTTGCTGTAATAGATATCAGGGATCCATTTTAAGGTCATTCTGCATTATGCAGTTTTTTGGTTATTGTCTGTTTGAAAAAGTTCTAGAAAATGAGTTTCTCATTATAATAAAACGTTTTGCGTATCTTGAAATCAAGAGGATTGGGTTACGGTAGAATAGATCTTTTGGTTTCAGGATTGTAAGAAGAAGAAGTTTTAGAAACTAGAGAGTACTGAGATCAATTAATCATATAGAGGAGAGGAGAGGAGGGTGTCTAATGGGTTGTCTCTTTACCGTTGAGAACGTACAAGTTCCGATACGAAATTCTGTTAGTTAACCGAGCGCGAAAGCCTTAAATGGAGCACATTAAATAGGAGAAAGTTTATCTTTTATGCTCACACCACAAGGACCTGAGCCTATCTGCGAATCAGGAAACATCTTACTAAATTGTTTTTGGCAACAATCAGAAGCTCTATTGGGAATATGAGCTTGATTAACAGTCAAACACCAACAGTGTTATTTCGAAGCGTTTCTGTCACATCTTTTTTGAACGCTGCTAAAAAGAGACATCCTAAGGTTTAGAGAAACGCAACTGAGCCTTAAGAACAAGAACTTCATAACAGAAGTTGATTTGTCTGCAACTGTTTAGTTATCTAAAACAGTACCAGTACTTTTGCTTAACAAATAATTGTTTCATGCAATGTCCGGCGAGCTGGATTTAAAGGCTATAGTGATTGACTAAATGGTAGTTTTGCGTGCTACTTGCAATGAACTTTTAATGGTACTTGATATTATTGGAGGCATATATTGGAAAGGCAAAATATCTTTCTTGCCTAGTTAAGGAATGCACAAAGCGTAAATGTTCCGATTTGATTCCTCTGACTATTTGACCATTCTGGATTCTATGAGTGGGATGTCCAGCCAATTGTGGGAAAGATTATAAAAGGCTTTATAATTAGGAGTTTTTTGCCCATCTTAATTCTAATATTAGTATATTCATATAATATAGCACAATTAAATGAAATTCAATTCTGTAAAATAAAAAAGTTAGAAATTAAGTTAAATGCGGCAGGATATACCAACATACAATTTTAATACAAATATATTAATCGAAGAATTCAATAACTGCGAATGAAGTTACTAAAATCTTAAGGCTAAAGAAAAAGCGATATATAACAATTTTGTTAGCTTTAATTTGGTTAAACTCATAGGTTGCGACTTATCAACAATTTAAAATTCCTAAGTATACTAAGGACGATGGAGAATCTATTGAATGAGTATTCTTTGGTGCTCAATTTTACTTTCATGAGCTCCTTTCAAAAGCAAAAAGGCACCTTTCATAATCCCTTGAGACAAAGTCTGAGCCTTCTCTGGTACTAATCTCCCTTTTTAAGATAATGTTTTTCGAAAGTCAGATCATATTTGAAATGCAATTCACTAATCTACCTGTTTTGGTTTCAGCAAGAAGTTGGATGGTCTACCTGATAAATAGTATGCCTTGGGATTGGATAATTTTATTTTCCCTGTGTTTTTCCCTTGTTTTCCCTGTTTTCCCTGAATTCATATTTCACCTGTGGTTCTTTTGAGTGCTACCCTGTTTTTCCCTGTTATTGGGTTTCCCTGCTTGGTTATATAACATGAAGCACCGTGTATATAGTTATATTATATTGGATTGTGGCCTAAACATTGCAGAATTAAATTGGTTATTATGAGGAAAAACTAAAAACATGATTTGCCTGTCAGATTTTTCAAACCTATTCAACTAAAAAGTTCTAAAACTACCTAAAATGGTATTAAATAATTGATACTTACATAGTTTAAAATGGAAATATTTCTATGAGCCTCATACCAAAATTTCCCTACTATTTTCAGTTCATGTTTATACTGCACAGCCTCCGCTATCTCTTGCTCTGTCATATCTGCAGATATTTCTGCTGCTGGTGGCAATGATGTGGGTGATGGACATATACCCACTTCTGGCCAGCCATTATTTTTAAATATCTGTTACAATAAAATATATCAATATGTTTTTTTTTGATACAAAAACAAAATTTCAAGCTATCAATTTAAATTCCAAAGTTGAAGGTAAATGAATTGATTGATGAATCTATATAGAAAAAAGTTTTCCAACAAAATTTTCTTCAAGAGGAATTATAAAGCTAATTACAAATACAATCATCCTTATTTTTGCAGTTTAAAACCTTTTATATATACAGTATAGACAAAACGTTATACCTCATATAATACTACTACTACTACTACTAATAATAATAATAATACCATGGTTATAGTATCTAATATATCACAATTGAACTTCCATGGTATTGATCCAATAGAGTTTAAGGAATCCAACATCGGATAAATCTTCTGCATCCCTTCCTCTTCCATACGCTTTATTACCCGGGAATCATCATATGAAAAACTAAAAGAAAAATAAATAAATATAAAATTATTAATTAAGTATATATATATTATATATATAGACGTAAATATATTAGTATATATAATAATAATATATTTTATATATATATATAATATATATATATATATATAGATACATATAATATTACTATCTATATACTATATATATCTATATATATATATATAATATATATAATTATTATATTATATATATATATACTATATATATTATGGTGGGCAGGATTTCTCTGCCTCACAATAATAGTACATTCTCTCGCATAGTAGTCTCTGTATATCAAATTTACTTATTAATTTATTATATATGAAAATAATATAACAACCTTTGTATGGCAACTATTTTTTGTGAGAGTGAGTCACTAGACGGTGACGCTCAAGGAGAATGCCCTGGCATGCCGAATATAAGTCGCAGTAACGAGCAATTGTTACAAGAAGAAGAGTCGCATTTTAAAGTCGGCTTGTTAAAAGGGCCGGAAAATTTGTGTTTTGATATATAGATTATTTACTGATGTTAAACTCACTCAATAATATATTAATAACTGTGAACCTGGGCCATTTGTAGTTTATAATTTAACTTGTGATTTTACTTATTTACCTACCTGATTTAATTAAGTCTTATAGAATAAAATAAAATAAGTTATACCTTTCAATTATCACTAGTATCTAACTCTCAAAGTTGATACAAAAGATTGTACGCCTCCAGTGATTGACATTGAACTCCATACTCTAACTGAACGTGGAGAAGTTATCAAACGTGAATTTAATTCAAGACAGTGCCTCAATTAAGACAGTGGAACTGAAATAGAAAAGTGCTACAATTCAAAACACAAACACACACAAAAACAACACAAAAAAAAAAAATTCATCCGAGAGAAATGCAGTGAAACATAGAAACCCTATCCATAGGCGCCTAAAAACTTTCCCTAACAAAAAACAAAAAAAAACAAAAAAAAAAAAGAAGAAAAAAAACCGTTAAGATTTGACCAAATTTGAAACAAAGTCACCCAGAGTTCAAACGAAGAGGAACAACATCGCTATTGTACTCGGTCTCAATCATCAAGACCACATCACACTCCCCCAGAAGTCCCCCCAACCGAAGGAGTAAATGAAGAAGGTTGAAGATCACAATATGAACAGAATCGGATAAACGAATCCAAGGAAGAGTATGAAAGCAACAACCTGTGAATGAGTCATCCTTCCCCCCTCTCTAGGGAAAAAGGAAGAAAGAAGAATCTCCCCCTCAATGCTATTCCCCTCTTCAACGAATTTTGACGCCCTAGAACTGGATTCGCAGAGCGACAAATGATCTTTTAATTCATTATTGAAATCGTCGATCCAATGGAGAGGGTGAGACTTTTGGCATCAAAACTACCAAGCAAGATTACAAATCGTTGAAACTTCCCTTAAAGGACGATTGTTATACTAAACTAGTCAAGGTAATAGAAAAACTATGCACCATCGCTAAGAACTCAGATAGAAGACAGTCTTTTCAATTCAGGATGAGGAGGGAGAGCCTTCCCATCCGATATGCAGTTTAGAATAAAAGAAATGCTGATTATCGCACTTTCGATTCGATAACAGACAACGATGCAAAATTTATTAGGAACTCTTTCTCTTACGATTGCCCAAGCAATTACAGATCTCCCTCATGACGACGTGAGAAGAACCAGATTTGAGGAATTTAATTGAAATGCGACGACATTTTTTTAAACTACAATTTTTCCCAAAACGGAGCTCGCCATCCCCCGCGGGGGGGAGGAACGAATGGCATCTGTGAAGCCGTACGACCAGCAGAGAGAAAGTCACCAAGCACAACGAAGAGACTTCGACCCAAAGAGAGGAGAAAGTCGCTAATAATCTTCTACATGAAAAGTCAGCTGATCAGAAATGAGATCACTCGCAAGGAGCGTGATGGAGCTCGCGAAGACAGATGTGTTCCAGAAGGAACCACCACCAATAATGATCAAAATTCAAAAGAAAGGAATTTCAAACCGTGATCAGCGTATAAGAAACCTTGCTGCTAACTAGTATGGGAAATAATTGTAAGGTTTCATAAGAAATTCTTGCACCGTCATTTTTAATTGTGAGGTCGATATGTCCGATGTACCCGTTAATTTCACACCGCCCAGCAAACGTCTCCCCCCGCTAGCCGGAACACTCAACATTTCGAACAGGGAAATGGGAGAGATTGGCTGTGAGACGACTCCAGGCCAGATGGGGGTAATTAGGCGGGGGATAACGCTTGTGTGAGTAGAAATCTTGTAATTGTTTACCCTGAACTTTGTATGAAAAGTCTATTTTGGGCGGGGAAATTATTAATTTTAACTATGTAGAAGACATTATAATAATGAATGAATCAAACCAATGGTAGGAATATAGTCTATAAATATAATAATGAGAATTAAGCTAACCTATAATAAGGGACGAATTCTTATAATAATATATCCCATAGTAATGAATATATTGAATCATAACAGTAAGTTTATGATAATGATGCACGTGTTGATTAGTAATAGATCTTTGTGTAATAATAATGGCGTATGCAAATTTTTACTGGCATAATAGTAAAGATATTTATTAGTAATAAATGTGCATTATGGTTATCTGGGTATATGGAAATTGTTAATTAATTAATGGATTTTTTTAGATTTTAAATTTTTTACTTGAAAAATAATCAGAGGGCAGGAGCGGGTATTAACGAATGACATCTGAATCGGAAAATTTTAATAACGAGGTTATGACTCAAGTAATAGGAAGATTGACTTCTAGTGGGTCAACCTCTCCCCCACAGGAGTCACTTATCACAGAGTCGACAGGGGTAGAGTCATCTTTAACTTTTAATTGTAACAACGCATGATGAGATTAATAACAATAATAATAATAATGATTGTAGAGATTGTAGAATTAGAAATATTTCGTTTAGTGATGGCAATAACGGTTTTGTAAATTCTTATATAATTACTTTGAAAGCAATAGACTTGGTGAATGAGTCGCTGTTCCCCCCTACGGAGTCGACCTGCTCCCCACTTTGATCACTGGGGAGAAGGCGGGGATGGAGGCGATTCAGACTTGTGACTCATACTTTTGTTTGATTAAAAATAATGATAAATAAATTTGTATATTAATGAGGTGGCCTTTTGAATTCCCTTTTCTGAAAATGAATTGTATAAGTTTTAGAGATGAAGGAGGGGAGGTTCTTTCCCTTCCGATGAGCATGAGGGATCATTAATTTTAAAAGAAACAATGATGACTTATCTGGTAATGCTGTAGTGGAAGTTTCTGGCAACTCTACTAAATCGTTGCTGCTGTTAGAGATATAATTTTCTGATAAACTATATTAATTGGATAAAACTAGCAATGAATCCTATTTACTAGACTGTGGGAGTTGCCTCAACTTATGAGTGCTTCTGTAATAGGATTAAGCAGGGTGCCCCGATTGGAGTTGCCAGGGCTAAATGGGGGCTGCATGCATTTATTCATATAGATTAAATGGGTTAAATAAAATTGATTTCGGGGTTGATAGATTTAACAATGTAGCATTGCCTTCGGCGTGCAGAGTATAAAAATTTTAAATGTTTTCGGCATGTAGATGCCTTTTCTCAAAGAACACGGGTTCATTAATACAGACTTTAGGGGGTTGGCCATTAATTATTAGATCCCAGCACGACCGTATTATTTTGTCTACTTAGTAATGAGGCTTTTCGAGATTTCGGAGCATTGTACGAAATTCTATCCTCCCGCTAGCCGCTGTCTCTTTAAATATACCGCTTTGCGAATACAATTAGTTTTAATAATTTAATTAGAAAGTACCAAGTCTTGTTTTTTAAATCCTTATAAAGCACCTAATTTAGATTTAAAGAATGATCAGTTCAAAAGATGGCGCCTTATCTGTACAAAGTACAGGAAAAAAGGAGGCGTGGCTTATTTTAACAGCTGTGAGGACGATTTTCTGCTCGCTTCAACAATCCGACGCCTAACGCGAAACTTAATAGGGAGGGGATGGGGGGGTGTAAGGATTGGTAACTTTGGAAAGGGGTGTAAGATTAGCAATAATGTTGAATTGGGGCGGAGGGAGAGGAAGAATGTCCTTTTGAAGGAAGAAATTTTGTGCGAGTGGTCGGACAAATTTACCCATACCATGTGATGTCCAGCGGCTCGCCGATACGAATTGAGGAGTAGATTAGCATATAAGATCCATCATTTTTTTGAAGAAAGCAAGGGAGGAAATCAAAAATTATTGGACGCAGGGGTCATTTCGCGGGGAAGAAGCAATTGGGGTTTTCCCAACTAGTTTCATTGCAAAAGTCGGAACGGCAGAGTTCGGTTAATCCGTTTGATCTGAGTTATTGAAACAGAGGTCAACCTCTGGGACGAATATTTTACTCTGCCTAAATTAAGGATATTTTTAATTGCACATTGCAATACATTGCAAGTGCTAACCTAACGGATAGACAGTTTCGATCAAGAGCTTACTTATATAACGCCAATCCAGCTCGAGGAAATCAAGAAGAATATTTAATACTATTACTTGTCCTTTTGTGTAACTCAAGTTTCAACTATTAATACAAGGACAAGTAATGTTCTTTACATTAATAGTGCCATTTTCAGCGCTTCAATGTCAATCATTGCTTGGAGATTTAAGGACATTGTTTTGTTTTAAGATGACATATTAATTGCCAGTTTGACTCTTGAAGAACATGTTGCAATGTTGGAGAAAGTTTTAGAGAGATTAAGTATATGAAAATTTTTATGAATCACAAAAAGATGTGTGCTTGCGGTCGAGAAACAGATTTTTCGTAGGGTTCAATATTAGCTGAAGAAGGGATAGGTCCTAGTAGGAGAAATCCGATTGCAGTGAGTTGAAATGTTGCGATAGCCATAATATCAAACATAAATTAGAGCGTTTTCCCGGTCTATATATTTGCGAGAATCAATATAGTAGGTTAGGCGGGCTCAATTGTTGCAACCCCTAACGGCAAATGTTTTGAAAGGAAAACTACGCCTCCAAGTAAAAGATTTCTTTTGGGGAGTATGAAGCGAGCGAGCATTTCAAAGAAGCTAATAGCGGAGCCTATGGTGCAGTTGACCTCTCCACCTAGGTAGGCTAAGAACCCCCGCCCCCCCCTAATTAACAGACTCGTTCCCGTGGAATCGAAAAAAACTGAGGTTAAAACTATTAAATCGAGAGGAGTTACCAGGGGCGCTCATCACACGAAGGTAAGCGAGCTTACTATAGCCAACGCACTTATGGGAGAAGAAATAATCAGACGAAATCCTCCTCGCCGAAATTTATTTTAGGCCGATGCAACAATTCTTTGATCTCTTAAGTATCCAAGTAATAATAACTAATAATAATAGAAATACTAATCAATATAACAATACTAATTAATACTAATCATATCAATACATAATAACTCAATAGATAATACATATGAATATAATCAATCATAACATCAATCAATTATAATAATCAATATAATAAATATAATTCTGAATGAAATCGAAAGTATTTATTAATCGGAATCGGAGGCAGACATGTTTGTGGTCCGTAACATTTTCTTAGGTCAAGTGGCTGTTCCTCTATACCATCCCGTAGTAAAATCATTCTAGCTTCGCGGATTAATGTAAGTGTTTCCAAGTCTTGCAGCATCGAATAGCAAATTGGTCGCTACCTCTCCCTCCAATAAGGGATTAGCAATGAGTGGATGTTTAAGATATTAAAAGATAAGGATACATATTACAATACATATTATTTCGCAGCTCAAAGCCTTGATAAATTAAAGGAACTCACTAGTGTATTTTCCCAAAATAAAATCTTTCCTTTTTCATCATCAAGTGATATGGTTCGATCGTGCGTATTCTCTGGCCATTCTAGTGCCCTAGACGACGCCAGTGCCTATCGAGTGTGACTAACAAATTCCTC
>JABUQX010095850.1:37500-48621 GCA_015478945.1 Trachelipus rathkii | reverse complement strand
TATGACAATCAGCAGGTATTAATCGTTCCCGACTTCACTTGTGCCAAAAACCTAAAAGCCCTTATAGCCCACAAATATACGCACAATTTTAAACCCCCGGTAACTTTTTCCCTCCCTTCTTTTTTTCACAAAGCTAACTTATTAGGCCCTGAAAATTAATCTCTCGCCGAAAAATGACCCACCGAATTATACTTATCTGCGTCCCCTGAATAAAGCGCCAAAGGAGTTGTAAGTCATATAAAGGGAATAATGTTACACATATATATAAAAGGGACACAATGCACCTCCAAATTTAAAAAACTATACACTGATAATATACTCCCCCATATCATCCAAATAGAAGACAAAATTAATAACTTCTTACGCTCACTTAAAAAACAAAATTTACTCACCCCTTACTACTCACAACTCTATGTTTCCGGATCTACCCCTGGCATAATGTATGGAAAACCCAAGACCCATAAGCCTTGCCTTCCCCTACGCCCTATCCTTTCAGCTATTAATACCCCCTCCTATAATATTTCTAAGTTTCTCATCCCCTATCTCCAACCCCTTACCACTAACTCTTACACTCTCTCTGAATCTTTCACCTTCTCCAAATACATTCAATCCCTCCATTTCCCTGACTGTTACATCACCAGCTTTGATATTACAAATCTTTTCACCAACATTCCTATCTCCGAAACCTCCAACATTATCTCCAACTCACATAACCCCAATATCCCGGCCTCCCTCAACCTAACCCCCCCAATTTTCAACAAACTCTTAAACCTTGCTACTAAAAACTCAACAATAGCTTATTTTCTCACCCTTTCAATGAATTTTCAATACTACCCAAACAAACAGATTTTGTGAATGCCCATGGGCTCCCCTTTTGTCCCCACCCCACCTTTGCCAACTGCTTCCTTTGTTACCATGAGACTAATTGGCTCAATGATTGCCCCAATGAATTCAAGCCCCTTGTATACAAGAGATACATTGACGACTGTTTATTAATTTTTCGTAATAAACCCCAATCCGACCTTTTCTTTAACTATATTAACACAAAACACCCGAATATTCAATTTACCCGCCAGGATGAAACCAATAACACCCTCCCCTTCCTTGATGTCCTAATCCACCACAATCCCAATGGATTCACCACCTCCGTTTATCGGAAACCTACCGACCTCCCTCCTAAATATTTTAATTTCTTAAAGCTTCATTAGTTGATAAATTTCCTCCTTAACTCCATCCCATCTTCCTTCACAGAGGCCTACCAAATCTGCTCAACCTGGCAAAACTTCCACTATGAAATGGTTCCACCCTTATAAAACTCTCTTCACTTTTAACTTCTTCTCCCCACACAACCTCATTGATTCCTCCATTCACGACTACCTCATGAACATATTCAAACGCCAAAAAAATTTCCCCTTCCCCACAGCCAACCAAAACTTTCAGCACAAGGTTGTTTACTTAATAAAATCCCCACACTTGGCCCTTCCATCCACTCAACATTAATCTTTAACTACGACAAACTCCTGTTTAATGACCTTCTTTCCCTCTTCAAACTTCACCGCCCACTCATTGCTACTAACCCCCTTTCCATTAGCTCTGTTCTTTCCCCATAAAAAATATGCTCCCCACGTTGTTGAAATCCTTAGTTGTCTACATATTTAAATGTGCAGATTGCGAATACACTGCTATTATGGCCCAAAACCAGGCCTATCAACTACAGCCTGAGGAATACATAAACATATAGGCACATCTTTTCGCACCAACCTTCCCATACTTACCCCGAACACTCCCCAATCCGTTCCCCCACACACGATTCTGGTCACCCCCTCCGCTTCTCTGATTTTAACATTTTGCATTCAACTACTTCTGATACTGACCGTAAGATTTTGGAATCCCTTTACATTAAACAATTAAATCCCCCTTTGAACTCCTCCCACTCCTCTACCCCTCTAAGTATTACTTAACCCTTCAATCCATCTACTAACCTGATAATTCTACATTCAAGCATTTTTTGTTTAACAACTAATTACAGTGTATATGGATAGGCATATCTTATTTGATTTTATTTATGATTTATACCTGCATATTCCTCTAATCCGTTATTTTTTCTTATATCTCTGATACTCTGGATTCTCAAACCAAACATTTAACCAAACCAACTAATATTTTTTGTTAGTCTCGCTACCCACATATAAACAATATCTCAGTTCATTTTTTAAACTACGCATCATTATTTAAGATTATTTAATTTTGTATTTAAATTTCCGTTTACTCTTATTTGCGTAATTGTAATTTAATCGTAATTTTAATATTCCTTAGTTCTAATTTTTATCCACCACAATGTGCATTGTGTGTCCTTTTAATTATAATTGTGTAACATTATTTCCCTTTATATGTACTTGCAATTTTAATTTCAATGTCATTTATTTTTCATCGTTTTAACTTTTTTTGTTAATATTATGTAATTGTTCCTTTCAGCCTCCTGAGGGATGAGTCATGAGGGACTCGAAACGTTTGAGGATACTGTTATAAAACCTTATGCTCCTTATGGTCCGTTATTTAGTCCTATCCTATTTTTATATTTAAAAATAAGGTTCCAAAACAAAACCAATATTCTAATATAATAATTTATATATATATATATATATATATATAATTATATAATAAATATATATATATATATATATATAATATATATATGTTTATATTACTTTATATTTATATATATAATTATATATATATATGTATTTTTTTCTTTTTCATTGTTAGTTTTTTGAGAAGGAGACTGAGTTAAAGTCTCGAAACGTAAACTTCTTAATTTTTTTAAAGAAATTTTAATTTTATCCATTCAAGTATAAGGAACTTCTCTAGGTAACCGCTACTTAATATCAAGACCATGGATCGAGCCCTGATCATATGCCTCACGACTCAATAACTTTACCGTTGAGCCACTTAAAATATTCACTTAGCAAATCAAAAATTTAATCGTCTTTATTTAAATAATTAAAAAATTTGCATCAATTTGAAAATGAGTATCAATTTAATTATATATTAGTTGTATTTGATTTAAATAATTGAAAATATTATATTAGCTAAAATATATTAATTATTTGTTATTTATTAAATTCAATTAAGGTAATTGAAAAAAAATAATAGTTAAAATGTAATTTTGTAATTAAAAGTTTAGCTGAATTTATTGAGCAATTAAAAAATTATTTTCTATTATGCAAAGAAAAATTGCAGTTTATAAACATGGTATTTTATTATTATTATTATTATTATTATCATTATTATTATTATTATTATTATTAATTATTATTATATTATATTATATTATTTATATATATTATCATTATTATTTATTATTATTATTATTATTATTATTATTATTATTATTATTATTATTATTATTATTATTATTATTATTATTATTATTATTATTATTATTATTATTATTATTATTATATTATTATTATTATTATTATTGTACTAAATAACGAGAACTTTAAATACAATATTTTAAAATATAGGTTACTTCTCTCTCTCTCTCTCCTCTCTCTCTCTCTCTCTCTCTCTCTCTCTCTCTTTCTCTTCTCTCTCTCCTCCGTACATCTTCTCTCTCTCTCTTCTCTCTCTCTCTCTCTTCTCTCTCTCTCTCTCTCTCTCTCTCGTGTTATAACCTACACTTGATATATTATTTCCCTCTTTTTTCGTGCAAGTATTTGCAACTCTCATATAATTCCTCGCCTTGTTTTTACTATCCGCCTAGACTTATAGAAGCGGAACTCTTTTATAATTACTAGTTTCAAATATTCTCATAGAAGGAGTAAATTGGCTAGTCTTATAGGAAATAATCAGTTCTAGTCATGTAAGCTTTTAGAGTAAGAATTAATATTATACTAGCTAATATATAAATATATATATATCACTATACTACTATATATATATAATATACTAATACTACAGACCTATATATACCTACTACTCACCTACATACTATACATATATACTATTACATTACACTCATATATATAGTATCTATATATATATATAGTACTTCTAATATATAATATATATTATATTATATTATATATAATTAGTAATATGAATATATATAATACACGTATATAAATATAGTATATATATATATACTAGTATATAACTATATATATATATATAATATATACCGTATATATATGATAGATAGGGTTATATTCAATATATATATATATAATGTTATATATCATATACTATATCTATATATATATATATAATATTAATATATGGTGTTAAATACTGATATGATATTATATACATTATATAATATATAAAATATATATTAGTATATATAATATATATATATCTATACTTATAATATACATATATATATATATATATGATCAAGTTATAAATATTTATATTTATTTATCGTCATATATTTCTTATATAAGGTATAATATATATTCATAATATATAATTTTACTTCATACTCCCGAATAATATTTCTATAGTCCAGGGATAAAATCAAGTCCAGAGAATCATCATAATGGCCTATAGTAACAAAGGTATGCGAATTGCAATATATTGCATAATAATAAAAATAATAATAAATATAGAAATTTCCGAATGATATGTCGTTCATTTTGTTTTACTAAAATGGGTAGTTTACTCGTCATCCAACAACTCCATCTTTCCCCACCCAACCCATTCTCAGGTTATCACGGGTTTAAATACCGGCTTGGCTTGGTGAGTCATACTTACCAGATCGTATTTATGGATCTCTGATGATCAAGTTATAATGTTATATTTATTTCATCGTCATATATTTCTTTTAAAGGCATAACGAGAGTAGTGTTAAGTTAACCTAACCATGTTGTTCAAGATGGTGTCTTATAGTGAAAAATTAAATTATTGCCTAACATATTTATAACATAATAAAATATGAAATATTATTCTCTAATATATATATATATATATATATATATATATAATATAATATTTTATATATCATGTATTATATATTATATATATATTATATATATATATATATAATATATTTATATAAAATATATATAATAAAAAAATAAATAATATATTATATATATATATATATATATATATATATATATATATATATATATATATATATTATATATGATATATATATATATATATAAATATATATAATATTTATATTATATTATTATATATATATATAATATATAAATATAATAAGACTATATTATATCTTCATGGTTTATATAGATATACATATACGAGAACTGCAGAAAATGTTCCAACACGATTTCACTGTATACAAATTCAGAAAATATAAGTTCTTAACCTAAACAGGCGATTATCACCTATTCGTGCGACCAATTTAGGTCACTTTCATAAATGAGCGTTTAAAACGGCCACTCGCTCAAACCGCCAATTGAATTGGTCTATGTGCGCTTTTAAAGACGCTCTTATAGAAAAAAAAAAAAAAAAAAAAAAAAAAATAAAAAAAAAAAAAAAAAAAAAAAAAAAAAAAAAAAAAAACTAGTTTCTCAACAAACTTTCAAAAGATCAATTTGTGTTTTTAAACGCTTCGTATAAAAGGGGAGGATCTAAAATTTGGCTGGGGCTGGTCGACCCCATTTCAAACCCCACCTAAAAATGGAAAGCACTAAAATTCGGGACGGAATGTAATTCAGCCAAAGCAGGAAAAGCCGAAGTATGGTTCGACTATTTATACAAACGAACCGCAATAGAGGATAGAACATGACTTTGCTTTTACTAAGCGTAACCTGCTGAAACTGATAGTTGATATTCTTAGGACTAGGCCCGTTGAAACTATTTGAGAGCGTAGGTATAGATAAGTAAAAAGAAAGTGAAAGTAAAATATTAAAGAGAATCTGCTTACCTTTTTGGCTTAGCAGTGTGAAAGCTGTAGACGATGTCTATGTCTCTACAAAGAATAATTTCTCAAATCATTAATTATCTCAAAAATCCTAGTTTATGTTCGGTGTTGCAGTAGCAGCAAATGGTCGAATTATATCAACTGGATGTCCAGAATTTTATGGTTGTGTGGATGAGATGACATTCAATACTCACGTAAGTAAGAATAAATCGGGCATAGGACTTGTGACGTTCCGCGCCCATAGTCTACGCCAAAATAGCACCAGGTAGTGTGCACATCAGTTATAGGTGAATATATTCTTGTGAAACATTGTTGTATCTCGAAGAGGTTTCTGTGAACTTCCAAGCCACGTTGAATCTCAATTTTTCATCAAACGCATATTTTTTTATCTCAGATTTAGAAAGTCATCGGAGGTTGAAAGAATTGAAACTATTTCTTTCTCCTCTACCCTCGCACTTACTACGATATACGCATGACCTCTTCAATACAGTGCAACAATTGTTACGGCCCAGGGGCCATGTCTCGTAGCAGCTTGATTAGCACGATTAGAGGGCTCAAAGAGTGCCAAATCTGTAATTGTTAGTGACTTAAGAGTGAATGTTTTTGCGCTATATCTAACACACAAGAAAGGAGAGAACAGAATCTGGTTATTAATGTATATATATATGAAACTTTTTCATAAAGAAACCACATTATTAATTTTTTTAAAAAAAGATCATTTGAGTTATAACACGAATAGAAGGGAACAGAATCCAAAGCCTATCGTAATGCACTATACAAAAAAGATCAAGATGTAATATAGTACAAGCATGTAGCATCTTGCGTGGAGCCTCGAGTGATTAATGTTACCAAGGTAGGGACACTGAAATTATTAGAGTTGATATTAGACCAGTGTGTGTGATAGAGGCGTGATCAAGGTTTAAGAA
This sequence comes from Trachelipus rathkii, assembly GCA_015478945.1. Lineage (NCBI taxonomy): Eukaryota > Metazoa > Arthropoda > Malacostraca > Isopoda > Trachelipodidae > Trachelipus > Trachelipus rathkii. The sequence continues at coordinate 41,796 of JABUQX010095850.1, read as the reverse complement.
AATTAATTAAAATTAATAATAAAATTAAAATTTTATAACAAATATAGTATCAAATGAATATAAATAGTATAATGGAAGATGAAAATAAAAGTAGATAATAGGTTTAAGGTATGGAATAAATATTGAAAATCTAAAATGGAGAAAATCTGCCGGACTAACTTACTTTAAAAATAATAAATATCTAGAATAAATAATGTGTTCTACATGTAATATATTGTATATTAATAATTCAAAATGGACAAAAATCTATAATAGATGCACAATTGGTTACCACGTTTTAAGTTCAAATATCCCAAAAATTTCTGAAGAAAGATGATATTAATGAAATTGTCAAAAGACGGGGCGTAATTTATGAAAAGAAAAATTTATAAAAAAATTCTGAAAAAGAATAAATAGACTACTCGCCAGTATTATATATCTCTATATATAAAAAACGTTATATTATATGTAAAAGAATGGCAAAAAATTTTTGAGTAGAATGAGATAATATAGCAAAAATCGGACTGAAAATTTATTTCCGATATTTTATGTCTCCAATTCTATAATACAACTTGAGTTTCATGGGTGGTCTCGAAAAAACTGGGATAAGCCCCAGATGATCCAAAGATGTTGTAACGCCATCTCTCCCCTAAGACTGCCACGCGTACCTCATTAAAAAATTTGGTCGGTAGTGTAACGTTGAAACGATTGAGTAAAGTTTACGAATGCCTTGTCGATCAGATTATAACAAGAGCAATGAAACAATACAAAACGATCATATTAAAACAAGAGGAATACGAGCGATAACACAATTAGTTTACAATGAAAATGCATAATTAAAAGGTTAATTTTTTTTAGCTGAAGAAGAAATACTTCATTTATTTACAATAAAAATTGTAATTTAAAAAAAACAAAGAACAAATTAAGACTGACTCTGTTCATAATATAAATCATTTCATGATAAGTCAGTATGAACATATAAGCTCACTAGAATTCAAGAAAGATAATCAAATCACATTAACACTCATAAGGATAAAATACACCTCAAATAAATAATAAAGTAAATAATTAATATAATAATAAATAATAATAATAATGAAATTAAAGTAACACTCAAAATTTTAGTTAGATACAACTGAAAATAATCCAATAACAACAACATAAAAAAAATAAATACTCACAAAAAACACATATATAAAAATACAATAAAATAACCATTCAAAACGCTGTTATCGTTTACTTCATTTCAAAATTCACATATCATTATATCTCCCAAAAAACACACCATCCAACCCCATGCAGAAGCCCAAATGAACTCCATCCTCCTTTATCACAAAATATACAGGAACAAAGGGAACCTCCAAACCCTAGAATCACCCTCCACGAACTACAATACTGTACAGACCCACCAAACCACAGACGTTTTAAATTCTTTAATATACGCCACACTGGCACACAAAATTCACACTCCTTTCAGCCACATATTCTAATGACCCAACTCATAATCTTAGCAGAACTTCAAAAGATTTCCTTTCTCGGAAAGTAACTGATATTTTTATATATAAGTATATACTTCGTTATATATCTGTTTATAGGTACCATTTGTATTTTTCACTACCCATCTCCTCAATATATACATCTAGATATATAAATTTTTTTTTTCTTTTTATACAATCTATAAGATAGTTCTATACATTTTAAAAAATCTCATAAATTTCACCAAAAAGGCCATATTTCCATCCTAAAAAAATGCTCCTTTTATTGATATCATAATTAATATCAAATTAATTATAAATAATATTTATCATCCACACTTAGCTCACTAACCCTTACTGCTAAGTCTATATCTTGAAATATACTCATACCAAAATCTATAACAACCTTAATCCTATATAACTAACCACCAAACCTATGAATAAAAACTAGGTGTAGAGATAATTTTCATACGGATACTCAATTAATCACATGACCTAACTACTAATGGAATACTAATAGACCATAAAAAAATACGCTCATGAACCAATATAATAGGACGACACTCCTAAACTTAATAATCAATGAATATCACTATGCAATCACTAATTCTTAATAAACTATCCCCTTCAAAATATAATGAGAAATATGTCCACACTAAATATAAATTCACACCCCAACTAAACCAATCATAACACATCCCCAGATATAACCTATTATACATTATTTATTATATTTTGAATTATAATTCCACCAAATCATTTATCAAAACACTAAAACAATATCCCAATGGAGCTAAACATATAAAATCAGAAAACTAATAATAACTTATCATGACCAACTCCTCTAATACTAATAAACCTGCCTATATTTTAATATAACCACAATACTAAACTAAATCTAATACAACCTCTCTTCTTTCAAAGTGAAAAAAAGACAATAAATATATTTAAATAATACTATATGAAGAAACCTATCTAAACAGATGACTAGTCGAGAGAGAAAATTATGCTATTGGTCAAATCGTATATAGAATAGTAACAAGTAATACTAGAGCCCTATTGATAAGCTGCGTTGTCTCCGAAAACCTCAAAAACTACTAAATTGCAATGATCATATTGCCAATAAATGCTATCCACATGTATTTGTATATGATCTAAATTTCAAAGAGTGGATGCGAGTACTGTAATCGTCAATAGATAAACTAGATACCTCTGGGTGATAATGATACATTCCTCCACACTAAGCGCGCGATACATCGTAACACCTGATAGATAATTCTCAAAGTGTTAAACCTGAGCAAAGATCTATACGAGTTAAGTTCCTAATATAAAGAGCAAAACAGGAAAACTACGATAATGGACACTATATTAGATGAAAGATCAACCTCTAAATTTAAATAAGAAAGATTCTGTTAAATGCTACTCATATCAAGCGTGCAGAATCACGAGAACCTATACCAAAGCTATAACCACCTCTAATTGCAAGACTTCAATAGAAACTTTTACTGTTAGTTGGAATTGTCAGATAGAATCCAGTTAGATATACACATTAGAAGACCTTTATGATTTAGATAATATTCCGTGATGGTTAATTTAACCACTTTCACGGTTAAGCTTAATATAATCCTTGCTGATCTTGTTAATAAAGAAATAAATAAATAAAAATTAAATATAATAAAGATAATACCCAATTACTCTGCGCGACACGATGAAACATTTCTTTAACATTAAATATACACAAACTCAAGCTCTGCAAATTATCTACCCCATAACTATCACACAAAAGCAGAGAACACGATGTACGTGATAGAATTAACTACATTCTACGTATCTTAACACACTTGCAAAACAAAGTCATAAATTTATTCCAATCCCACCCACAAAACAGTAGATAAAATAATCAAAACCCTTAGAAATAAGATATAATATAGTTTAAATCATAACCATACTAGATAAATAATTAATATATAAAAAATAAAACTGGGAAAAAAAAGTAAACTCTAATAAATATCTCACCAACAAAAGCCCCAAAAGTCCAAGCTTCAGTTAGATACAAAACATAAATAGATACAAACTTTAGATACAATTAAGAATAAGCAAATCCCGTCAACTAATACCCATTAAATATAAAAACACACATTTCCAACAGTATCCATAAAGAGTACTAAATTTATTTTATCCCTATACACCTTGAGGAAAAGAGCAAATCTATCATTTGCGAAAAACTAAAAACCAGAAAAGAGTAGGACTAAGTGATCAACAGTTTGTCGATCGCTTCACAAAAACCAACCTGTCATTAATTTCACACTATTAGCTATACACACTATCATTGTAATTAAAATACTCCATGAAAATGACTCATTAATTATTAATATAAAATATCCTTATAATAAATAAAAAACCACATAACATCCCCAAATACAAAAGTTTCACACTGAGGTTTATCTCTAATGACAAACTCACTCTAAACCTATATATACTGAGTGATATCTACATAACACCATTTCTAAAACTCAATAAAAAATAGCTCTTTATAAAATCTCATAGACCCCTACACATAACAACTAACTATATTTAATATATACATATAGCTAATCGACATTAATATCAAAAGACCTGATTAAATATTATGAGATTAAGTCTCCAAGGACACAACTAAATCACATCAAAAATGTTATTTAAAAATGACAAATGAATCATCCCCATACATAATTTTAAAGAAATGGTGACCCAACTTTTATCTAGGTCGTATAATAGAGAATAACAGCTCCAAAATATAAAGAAGCAAACAAAATAATCAGCTGTATAACAGTAAGCATAAAAAATAAATGGTATAATATAA
>JABUQX010095850.1:0-32500 GCA_015478945.1 Trachelipus rathkii | reverse complement strand
AAAAATTGGTTATTAATATGAAATATTAAAAACTAAATTATAATTATAACGTAGAATGAGTATCTAGAATAGAAATTATATATTACAGGGATGTGACACTAGAAATCAATGATTTTAATTGAATAGAGGAGAGCTCAACCCTAATTATATTAAAATATAATTATAATATATAATAGTATATATTAAGATATAATGGATTTCTTATTCGTATAGGCTAGAGCTATTTAGATGCCCGTCAATCAATTCTACGTACTCTGTGATATGTCTGTCAGTGTTATTATGTTTGAATAGTAGCTAGAATATGCAGGTAAGTAGTTAGAAATAATATTTATTATTGCGCACATATTTGAAACACAAACATATAAAATAGTATCATAAATATTAAATAGAATTTCTCGTGTGGTATTAATTTAAAAAATAATAATGATAATTCTACTCTGAGACTATATATAGCTAATAACTCGGGTGGTTATAGTGAGCTATATATATAAGAAAAGGCACAAATTATATTAGCACGATGATATACTGCTCATGAGATGTAGATATACATTATAAGGTAAGATAACTTAATTATATATTTCTATTAATTTATCATCCCATAATATAGTAGATCGGTATATATATATAAGTATATTACACTATATAATATATATATAGAGAGAGAGAGAGAGAGAGAGAAGAGAGAGAGGAGATAGAAGCGAGAGGGAGCAGCAAGAGAGAAGAAGAGAGAGAGAGAGAGAGAGAGAGAGAGCACGAAGAGTCAAAAACGGTTACTTTAGATCGCCACTGATATATATTCATATATAATAGATATATATATATATTATATATATACGTATATAATTACCGCTACGACTTCTATCGATCGATTATGATTTTTTTTATACTCTATTTTTTTTTTTTATAGATTGCTAACTATATTATGATACCAACAATGAATTTCATTGTTAACGGACATGATTTACAATAATAAGTTCGATCATATATATTCTCCTCTCTCTCTCTCTTTTTCCATTTTTTTATTCATGTAATATTTTTCAAATTTTTGAAATATTATATTACTCAGGAGTAGACTTCCAGGTGTATCAGCTTCTAAAAAGTCTACATCATAAAATAGTTTATAGGTCAAAGTGCATCGAGTTCTGATTAAGGATACTAATGTATATACAAAGAAGTTAAAGCAAGTATATTTATATACGTTATGTAGAGAAGATTGAGAGTAATTATAGAGAGTAGATATATATTAAGTAGAGAGAGACTGAGAGATATTAGATCTCAGATGAAAGAAGAGAGAGACGATAGTAAGTATAGAGATATAGTAGAGGATGAAGAGAGATATGAGATATAGAAGAGAAGAAGATGAAGGATAGGATATATGAGAGAGAGATATTACTATATATAGAATAGATAGAGATGAGTAGATAGTAAGATAGTAGTAGAGATGAGTAAGATAATAGTCGAGAGACTATACATATATAAGGTATGATATAGATAGAGAGGAGAGAGTATAGGATGCATGTTTAACTATTGCTAATTTTGTTTATTCTTGATTTTTTAATATTTTTTATTTGAATAATCTTAATTATTAATACACAAATTGATACCAATGCCATTTTTATATTAATATATTTTTATTATTTTAATATATTGTATTTTATTTACCCCAATTTTGAAAACTGTAAGGGAAATGTATTAAATATATTTTTTATAGGTATAGACCTATTTTTATTTATTTTATGATTTTTTTTATATATTTCTAACTTGGTACAATTAAAAGTCTATTTAGATTTACCAATAATATAATTAATATTATAAATATATATAATAATATTAATTATATATATATATATATATAATATATATATATAATATATTATATATATTATATATATATATATTATATATATATATATATAATATATATATATATATATATATTATATAGGTATATATATATATATATATATATATATAATATATATATATATATATATATATATATATATTAAATTCTCAGTGTGTGACGTAGTGACTAAGATTGTTTTTATATCAATGGGTAGGCAAATGATATATAATGTTAAATTAACTCTCAAATATATATAGGGTGGCTCTAAGCCGACCAGGGGGACATAAGGGGTTTAGGGGACGTTTCACATACCCGTAGTAGGTGAGATAGGGCGGAGATATAGGGAACTCTCCCTCGCGACAACAAATACAAATAAGTGACGGGTATAGGTCGGAGACCACTCACCGGATAGGTGATAGTAAAATATAGCCTACCCTGTCGTTCCTCGGAAAACAAGGCCAAGCAGACTCAGCTCAACTTCCTCCATGCAACGATTGCTTAAGCTGAGGGTTTCCTTTAGTTTGAAATAAACAGCTACCCAAAAAAAATAAAATAACAAAATAGTTAAATAATAAATAAAATTATATGTTAAAAATATTAGGTAAAATTATATTGCAGAACTTTTGACAGTAAGCTTATGTCTCCAGCAACGAACGCGTGTTAGACCCAGCTTGTTTAGTTCAGATATTATAATTATACTAATATAAATGATCACGTGTTGGTCTTATTTTTCATGGCCCGTGAAATTTCATTAAATATGTATATAATCAGTTTGATACATTATCGCGTTAAATTCAGTGAAATATAAAAAGAATAAAACTAAGAACGTAACTAACGAAATAGATTTATACATACACTCGTCTAAAAAAATACATTACCAAAAAAAGTAAATTTTACAGACTTAAGCTCGAGCCCAATTTCTCAATAAATATATAAATCAAACATTAAAAAAGAGTTGCCACATTTACAAATATAGTTAGAACCTAAAATGTAATAAAAATAAAATAGCAGTGCTACCGTGTGGATAGACATATATTAAAAAATATATATTATTAATATAATAAAATATATATGATTCATTAATAATACATAATAATAGATAGATAATAATAATTATCAATAATAATTATAATAAAAATGTAATAAAATATATTTATAAAGAAAATAATAAATATAATTAGTAATTAAATATAATATAATAATATAATAATTAAAATAATAACGAAAGCTATACACACGCTAATTGATCTGGAAAAAAAAGTATGTTGTGTATATGTGAGCAAAGCTCATGAGTATATATTATGTTGAAATCGTCACCTCAAATAATTAATGAGAAGGGAAAAATTCTTTCCCAGACGAAGCTAGAATCAATGTTGTAATTATACTTTAAAAAAAGAAAAAACTTAAGTTATTATCTTAATCTTATTCAAATAATATTATATATAATTAAAAAACATATAATATTAAATTAAATATTATATAATACTATTATATATACAGTATAATATATATATATATAATATATATTTACTATATATAATTATATAATAAATATGTATATTTGCATATTATTATTATTCAATATTAATATTTATGTTTTTTATTATATGAAGTTGAGGCCTATTGTAGCCTACCCCCCCCTCAATCTATATACATTCCTACCACCTCGCGTCCCCTGCATAATAGGCAGTGATATAATAATATTATGATATATTAATTATATACTATATATATAAATATATATATATAATATATATATATAGTTATATATATAGTACTCCTATTAACTCTTCCGCTACTGAAGTGTTGGATTATTTAGGTCACTGATGAGATTTTTTATTTATATTAAAAAAAATATACGGGAAGTGATAGCAGAAGATACCTACACAGACATTGTAGAGCTAAACCTTAAAGGATAAGAAACTCAATTCTTGAAATCAAACATTGACCATAGCTGCTGACTTCTAACAAACCACTTAGTCACTTCAAGACAAAATGACTAGATAAATAATATGACCATCATACTATAGAGAATCTGCGTTATTCGTGTGTAAATCTAGACATCATAAATAAAAATTGCCAATATTAACTATCTAATTATATAAACTTATAATATATTAACATTTATCATTTTTTCCTATCATCACCTCATTCTGGCCATATGCCCTTTAGCTTCTGTGGTTTTCTATCATGGCACTTTTGAACTTCGACGGTGAATGTTGGAGAGTATTAGTTTGAGAGGTTCCCTGTAGAGTAGCTTGTCTGACCTGTGCTATCAGAAGGGGCTAACATAGATTGGAATAGAGAGTGCTGCTGTTTTAGATTCTTCCTAAGAAGGAATATGGATATCAATCTTCTAGCTTCTCCCTTAATACAATGAGTTGTAAGCTTGATATATAATTCTCATTAAGATTTGACGGGATAGAGACGAAACAACAGGTTTATCATTTCGCTCTCTCTTTTACGTAAATCTAATATATACATTTCTCTTTATATGATTTCTGGTTCTAACTTCTTTGTTTACAATACACAAGTGCCTGTTTTCTCTGGGCCACAGGCTAGAACAGCGCTTACTCGGCGTAGTGATTGAAAATAATTTAACTGTCCCCATCACGCACTAAACCAGCTAATTTATCGAACTGCAGCGAGAAACGTTGCGAGACATACCTCTTTCGACGAGCACCATAAAAACCAAGAAAACTAAACCTAGACGTGGGCGTCATCCAAACTGTATGATCCAGAGACTAACACTCCATGTGGTCTCCATGATCAGTATTAGTAATCTATTTACGCTCCTTTCTATTTGCCCAAATAAACATCTCTATTAACAATCGTATAAATCTATGCTTCTTTATTATACCTCTTATTATTCAGATTGGCTATTATACTATTATGAGTGTCTAACTCTCCAACTTGTAAAGCGCTCAATTTCTCTATCGGCTTACCTATTTTCCTATTCAACTCAAACCTTAGGTATATATATACTATCTCATGGCATTTATTTATATTCACTTCCTTCACTCCTAACCTCTACCTCATCAGTACTGTATTATCCCTATAGCTTTATTGCCTAGTAGTAATTACATATTAAGATTCGAGAGATGCTATATGGTCTACTGAATCTTATATATTAAATTAACTTAGTTAGGTATAGTGATCGAGGTACGTGGCTATCTCCTGAGATATATCTCATCCTACTTCCCTCGTCAGCTTATCTAGCTCCGTCAGTTGTTGAATTTTATTTGTGTGTGTTTTTTAATACTGTACTATTTGCATCAACAACAAATGAATTTCCTGTGCTTACCCGAAGTGGGCCCATGACTTCAACCCATGCTCGAATATTTTTATACTTAAATTTCGTTAAATAAAAAGACTTCTTCCTAATGTCTGCGAAGATTTTTCAAAAAAATATCTATATACAAAAGTAGATAACCGATCACTACAGAATATCCCACTTACATATTGCCAGTATAGAGTGTCGGTAATACAAAATAGTAAAAAAAAAATAAAAAAAAAACTAGCAAACAATTTTTATGTTCCGAAAAAAGTTTTAGCATCTCGGAAACAGGTAACAAGACGGCTACAAAACCCAACCTGAATATCATCAATTTTCTAACTAATCGTCAGCCCTATTATATAGCCTTCCACCTGTTATACAAGATATATGCTAAATAAAAGACATATATATTGCAAAACAACTTATAACAATACTAAACTTCACTTCTTATAGGACCATCTGGCTGCAATCTCATCTCTACCTGCCGACAGACATTTCCGAGGAGCGCAATTCTCATTACCGGCATTCGGCAGGGGTGGGTTATACCGCGCCACCCAGCTAATACCAAAAAGAGCGGTGACGGTCCGGAGATACTCACCTCTTCTCCCATGGTGTATAACCTCTCGATATATCGCACATCGGCATGTAGATATCAAGACCCTCGAGACCATCTCACTGGCGAGTACTTTGCTGTTTCACCTGTGTTCCTTTTGTAAAAGAAAAACAATTTATATATCTGAGCGCCGAATTCTAAAATAAATCGACAAAAAGTGTTTTTCTTAAAACTGTTATCAAATGAGCACACTACATTTTGTTGTTTAGACTCATATACTAAAATTATTAATAAAACAAAACAAAAAAAATTTCAAATTGACCGGATGAACAGAGAAAAGCACTCGCCTCTCCCAAGCTGCCCCCTCCTTTGGTTATTCCTCACTTTTCTCTGACTTACTTGATTGATCATAGCGTTTTCTTATCAATCTAGCTCAATATCGGCTGTTGTTGATGGGGGAGATTTCACATTCTTTCTTACCTTTTTATCTTAATATTACGTCGAATATTAGTTTTCCTACAGGTTCTGACTTATTATACTCCTTAACTTATATTATCCTACTTTCTAAACTACTATTAATAGTAATCTTATCATCACATAGATCAGCACATCTATAATCATCTATTCACATCGAGTATGCGCGAGGACTACTGAACCCTCTATTCTGTCAACTCATCTTCACAATTCGCTCCCTCTTTCTCACCTCAACCAATCTACTTCTTTGTTAGCAGATTGAACCTCGTCGTGCTCGCTTTACATTCTCTCGATTCTCTATTCTCGTCTTATCTGGGTACGATTTAGTGTAGATTTATCCGGTGGGCGATCGGTAATACTTTCACCTAAAAATACTCCCAAAAATATACTAATAATAAAATATAATAACGAAGAAATTATGAGAAAAAGCAAATTCATTTTAACAGTTATATATTAATAATATATTAATATATAATAAAATAATAATAATAATAATAATAATAATAATTAATAATAAATAAATAACTAATTTAATTGTAATATTGTAAATAAAACTTCCAAAAAAATGCAATGAAAAAAAAATTAAAAACTAATGAAAAATAACAGTTTGAAAATTCTTTCTAAGCTTCACACTTCAAAAATTTAATTCTTAACTCTTCCCGAAGAATATTGCATAAGAAGAATAATTAGCGCGAAATACCTAAGCATTATAACTACTAATATTATTATATAATAATATATATAGAAATATAAAAAATTATATTATAATACATAACTATATTATACTACATATAATAACTATATATATTAATACTGAACCATATTTATGTGAAATATTCAAATTCTATTAAATAAAATAACTCAATTTCAAAAATCTCCCTCTCTAAGACACCTTCTCAACTTTACACTATATCTCTTTCGAGATCCGACTTAACTAGTTTCTCTTACGTTTCTCTCCTAGCTTGATCATATATATAAACCATCCTATATGCTGGACACTATCACTAACAATATAATAACATAAATATAACAAATGATCTTTGGAAACCTTACATCACTATAACGGTTATGCTGGGCTGAATTATAATATTAAGCCTCACAAGAAACTGGGGAGTACAGTTCGTTTATACTATATAGTATATACTGCAGAACTTTTTTAACCTCTTCAACAGTTAACTATTAATGGTGGTAATAGTGATCGTGATTGCTCTTTTAGTTATAATGATAATTAATCACTGCTACTTTCAAGTATTCTGGGGGGGGCTCAGGATCACCCGGTTACTTATGTAATTAAGATAGGTCAAGTTAACAAAGGCAAAAAAAAGATAATGAGACTATTATATTATAAACTGTCCGTTTATTCATTTCTATTCACTATGACCCTAGACTATATCTTTGACGGCCTATACTAGTATATGATGATTTGTAGATTGTCTTTATCTCAATTTCTTCTATAGGTATTTCACCGATTACGCTAGGCAGTGCTACAAGAGAGAACTATCCACCGCGTTAAATAATCTGATGCCTATAACCACCTTTAAGACGCTCATCTTATCATCAGTAGAGCACAAGAGTAGTTTCTTGAGTGTTCAGTGGCACAATGATTGTCATTGTGTGAGTTAAGTAATTATAAACTCACCAGATTATAGTTGTAACTGACTCGCGGTGCTCCTCTGTCTCCATCGACTACTTATTCATGACTAGGAATATCTCTTTACTACATCTGTGTTCCTACTCGACAATTTTAACAATGATCTCACCATCATCATTAAGGCCCGCGTTCTGTCTCATCTGGAAGCGTATATTTGAGCAAGTTAGTTGAAAGTTTCTTATTTAGTAAAACATCACCTCTGCCCTTGCCTTAAATACGCGCTTTACCAGCCCAGAATGTAGTAATAAAGCCCTGAGAATAGTAGTGGTACATAACTGTAAAAAAAAAAAAAAAAAAAAAAACAAAAAGAAAAAAAAAAGAAAAAAGAATTAGATTTATGATTTATAATATATAATAATATATAGAGATATAATAAGAATAAGATAATATTATATGAGAAGAAATATATATATTAGATATATAATATACGTTTACTGAAACTTAATCTCCCCTACTATTATATAATTAGATATAATAAATATTAATCATTATAATAATAATTATTAACATATCATTATATTAATTAAGTTATTATATAATTATATAAATAATAAATATAATATATATATTAGAAATAAATTAATATATATATTACTAATATTATATGATATATTAGTTATATATATTATATATATGAATTATATATACTATTAAATTATATTTATATATATATATAATAGATATAAATATTATATATATATAATATTAATATATTATATATAATAAATACGAATCATGTTTAATTTAATTGATCTTATTTACATAGAAGCAATGAAGATGAGAAAAAAGCAGACATTAATAAAATATCATATATAATATATATATAGATATATTAATAATATAACTATCATAAATTAAATATATATACATATGTGAGTTATATAAAGATGATTAAACAACCAATATACTCAATATCACATATATTCTCACAATAAATCATATACTAATCTAATAGTACTTCATTAATATGAAAAGGAATACTATTTGTTGAATTACCTCTAATATTATGGTAACATTTATAGTGCGGAATAAGTTTAATAAAAACACTAAAAAAAATAAAAACAAAAAATAAAATAAACAAAAAAAAAAATCTTTACTTCAAAAAATAATAATCCATCGTCGAATAAAAAAAAACAATTTGAATTTTGTGCAATTTTAGGGGCGAAATGTAAAAAAATAATAATCAAAATTAAATTAAATTTTATGATAATATATTATAATATGATTTAGAGAAACGAATAGTGAGTAAAACGCTTTCATATTAATAGTCTCTTCGAATATTAAATTTCAATCTATCTTCGATTCAAAAAATAAGTTTAACTAGACACTTCTAGAACTGAAAGAGATATATTGCTCAATTTTTTTTTTTAACTACAAGATACCCCAAGGGATACCGTCTACACATGTGCAGAGATGAGAGTCTGGTTTAATAACGAAATTGTCTTCTCCGAGCTATAGTGGTCTGAACACTATAAAAGGTATTTTATCATATATCTTCCCCTTTCTGAAATGTTCTCTCCTAATACCCCCAAGCATCTATAGACTGATTTCATAATTATGGTTTCACCTAGTGCAGGTTCCTCCCTACGACCCCCCACATATTGATAGTGGTAATCGTCGGTCATATGTCAAGCCCTCGATTTAGACCCTCACAGTCCATTTGATCGGTAACATGCTTAATTAATACTTATATAAATAAGTACATAATATCTTAATTATATATTAAATCTATCGTTACTTAATAAATAACTCTACTTTTAATAAAAATCAACAATAATAAATTATATTATTTAATATATATTAATGTTTTGTTTATTATTTCCACATTTATTTTTACCATTTATACATAATGAAAATATTTTACTAATAGGATACTTCGCATGAGGAAATGTGTCTTTTATCACCGTACTAAATATAAGTTTTTGTATACTTTTTCTATCTAATCTTATTTTTTGGTTTATACAGTCTTTCTATAACCGTCTATCATCACATGCTTCTTTCTCTATTAAAACAAAATAACTTTAATATATCCCCATTTTCTCCCTAGATAATTTATATATGTTGATGTTAGAATAAATGGATCAGTACATACGACTTATTATTCGTTACAATTGTTAATACCTAGAATTATGCTACACATCAAACCCTAAATCATTAAGTTTTCAAGCGACGATTTATTACGACATAGTATATATAGTTCAAATTTACTAATATATATATATATATTATATATATAATACTATTATCATATATATAATACATGTATATAATAATATATATTATAATATAATATATATTATAATAATATATATTAATATTTTTTACAGTTCTATCAACGTCCGGGATCAAATGTACTCATATCACTATTAAGCGACGGCGCCTAAATAACTAAGACCATAAAATATTCTATTACTATATATTATACAGCAATATGAATTAACTTCTAAACGTAAACGCATACTACTAAAGCTGCAGCGAATACAGTAAATATAATAATGATGTACACTGACTATTAATATCACAAATATAACCCAAGGAGTAATCCACCAATATTAGGCTAGGCATATCTGATAGTGAGTGATCATCTAAAATCATGGTGTCGTAACTGAAAGTAGAGAAAACAAGAAAATATGTCAAGTAGTATTCTCTATTCATGATATCCATCAATACTGCTATGATTTCCAAAAGATGAGCATGAAAAGAAAAGAATGAAATAGGACTCTTGCACGTGTCACTTGAAACCAGAAATATTGTGGTTCTGAAAATAACAAAAAAACATATAATTACGTAGACAACATCAGTTTCCAATGTTAGCTGACCCGAGATAGGCTATTCTAATAAATTGCGCTGCCTGGTAAACATTGGTTAATTTATCAAGGCAGAGAGTAATAAAGGAACAACAACAAAACTTTGCCCGCAGCCCGTGTATATTAAAAAAACTCAAATTATAAAAGGAAAATCGATAAGACCTCACATAACCAGCGAGCAAAAGACTTTAGCCCACGTGAGGTCACTTGTTTGAATTTCTAGCCGAGAACTTCAGGATAACTCTGTTTACCTTTTGAACTCGACCCTCATCGAGAGATTGAAGCTCTGAGGGGGTAGACCTGACAACCTAGAGAATGGATAGGACACAATATTATTTTCATTACGAGTCATACAAGGATGTAGTGAGACCAATCATCTTTGGATAATTGACGCGAATGAAATGTTTCGAAAAAAGAATAGATTCAGGCACGTATTTTTACTTTACAATCACTTTTTAGTGGGTTCGATTAACTAATTTACTCATAAAGCAAAACATTTTGTTTGTGACATTTTTTTGTTTATAGTTTTGTAAGGTCAAAAGGCATGACAGATTGTATGGAGGAGAAGATCTTGTTCGAAGGAGGAGCGTTAATAGTGTCTTATGCGCAGAAGAATTGGTCAGAGGAGGTTTTTAACTACAGGTAAATTTCCGATGAAGAGTTTGAGCGACCAAACACTCACCGTGAATATACACAACAGATGAGCAAGCATCGTAGAATAATCGGATGAATCCAAATCTAAAATGCCATGAAACCACCCCCAACTTCTAGAAGTAAAGAAGGACAGAGCCACAGTTATGAATTAATAGCCTATTTGGAAAAGTTCATGGAAGGGAATATGCGCACACAATACAGACGCATCCAGAGCCAATCGTAGGATTTAAATAGATTCACAAAGATAGAAGAATCAATAATCGCGGAAAACAAGATATAAAGATATAAGAATTAATTATTAAAAAAAACGTTTAGTGTTTGTTAAAGAAAGAAATTTAATCGCAGAATAAACGAAACAACGAGAACCAATACCGCATCTATATCGATGCGAAGATATAGTAGATGAGCATAGACCAGCGAAAATGCAAAAAGAACATCCAAAGAGAAGTGAAAAAATCCCAAAACTAGGCAGGCAAACGCTTGTACTCTGAGAAAAAGTCAGGGGATATAACAAAAAGTTATACTAGCCGCCCAACTCAAAACTCTCAAGGTCCCAATGCTAAATAACACTCACTATTTGAATATTTAAAATATTACTCAAAGACAACACCACCCATGCCACGCATCCACAACGAATAACTTGAATATCTGCCTTATCACGTGTTGTGCATTAAACTCCATAATAAATCGATGTAGAAAAGAATAAAACAGTCACTCATCACCATGATAAGAGTAGTAATCCTCGAGCGCTCGTCGTGTAATTAATGATTTCCTGCTCACATCCGAGATAAAGAGAAGAGATTCCAAGGTCAGAAACTGAGACCGTTTCAGGAGAGAAGAGTCTTTCTATATAGATCTTCAGATAGGTAAATATTATTACAAGGAATGAGCTATAGCGCGATTAGAGTAATAAAAAGAATACGATCTGGCTTCCCTTTTTATCGGTACATTACATTGGACATCGATGCCCGTACTTATCAAACATCTCTCATTGGAAAAAGCCTTCTAAGGCATAGAGTCATGAATCAGAATAGAAGTTCCGGAAGATAACACAAACAATAGCAAAATGGTAATATATAAGAGATAGAGCTATATTACATGGAATCATCCTACTATATTACTAAACATTCGCATGAAATCAGCGACTAAATATAATGACTCGTATAATGAATATTATATAAAAGTCTAATTATGATCCTAAAATAAGGATTAGACTATTTATTATAACCTCACGCTAAAAAGCAAGGGAAAAGGGCCAAGGAAAAATATAGTAGTTACTATCAGATATAATACAGAATGATAGAACAAGTTATACAATAACTATTAAATTCATAGCTATTATATGTAATAATTTCTTTCATATGTCTGGGATCAAACTTTTGTATTTATAACTTAATTAATAATGGTCAACCTCAAAAACCTAACTTAACTTACTATAACAATCACCCTTCTAATCTATAAATTTCAAATGAAAATTATGGAAAATAACTTTCTATGAAGTGACAAATGCACAAGAAATACGAACTAACCTATGAGCGCATCTGACAATTATTTTCAAAGATGGATATAAATTTAATTGGTCAATCTTTTCGAGCAGAGCGCAATAACATCTATTACTACTATGTCTTGATGAAGACACGAAGAGCCCATCGCTACCTAACAGAAGCAATCGATTCTAAAGTTTAGTTGTCCCATAAAGTAACTAATTTGCATATAATCATAAAAAAAATTATCCTAATTTGGTAAAACTAGAAAAACATGGTAAAGGTCACCTGACGTCTCTGAGCTAGTATGATCTAAACCTACCGGTAAGATCACGGGGGTCTATTTCCCCTAGTCGAGTACATCCTCTTCCCAATCCCTTAATAGAAAATAGCGAACTAAAGTAAAAAACGATATGTAATTTCGCACAAGTCCATAACTAAAAATATTTGTGGAAGACATCCTTGCTCTCCTTAAATACACTGCTAGAAATGGAAGTAAGCAGAGCGTACGTTATGTCATTCTCCTGTGATCATGAAAATTCAACATGTTAAGTTAAATGTTAATTAAAAATATAGAACAAAATAATTTCTTAAGTTGGTCTTGTATAAACATTAGCAATGCGGAATTTAAGAATACTTATCACTTTCTTGATTTCTCATGTTATGAGCTGTCACAATTATGATTAGGACATTTGACATTTGATGATCTTCTGAAACGGTAGCTCAACTAATTTAGAATAAGAAATGAATATTGGATTTAACTACTTTATAGGGATAATTAAATTATGATTTCATAATACACACTCAAGTAAAAAATACTAATTAGCCTTAAATTTTCAAAACATAAGTCTATTATAAAATGTCAGTCGTATAATAAATAATAATAAAACCATGTAAAACATGGTCACTATTATTTACTGCACCCTTCAATACTCATTAAATTTGGAAACTTAGATTATTAATTAATATATTTATAGCTAGTTGTTGATCAATAACTTATATATATCATAGTTAAGAATTGATATAATAGTATTAAGATATATATTTTATTAATTAAAGATAATTACAATTATAATAATAAATCGTAATTACCTATGTATATTAAACAATAGTAATAAAGTTTTGATAATGACTATGTAATATATTACATAAAATAGTAAGTATAATCATTATATCCAGAAAAACTAATTAACAAGTCAGTAAATTATTTACATATCTAACAACACAACAATGGCTTCTTTGATGGCGTCCGCTAAATACCTATAAACCAAATAAAAAAAATTAAATTTAATTTCTATATTTAGTTACTAAGAATTACTCAGTATATATATAGCTAACTACTCACGCTGTATATACCGAATAAATCAGTGCTGTAAACTAAGTAATAATCTATTTCTGTTATAGATGATTAGTGCTCGAGCTACAATAAGGAATAAAACGATAGCATAATAAAGAAAGAGATATAATGACATATTTGATAATAGTACAGTGTTAAGCTTAACAACACTTTTTTTATTATATACAGTAAACACTAACTTTAATACATAGTATGAATCCTTGACCTGTACCTATCTGCACCTTAAATAACCATGATAAACCTTAAACTAATTAACGAGACATTCTTGTAACCTGGTAACAGTGTTTTATTGAATTCCACACAAATGCTTAATGAGAAAGAAAATCAATTTAAACAAGAAGTTGGCAATTCCCTGAGAAACTTCCGCTATATGATTAAATCGATAAGGAAGAATTAGTGTCGGGGTCTTTAAAAGTTCTTAAGATGTTAACGTTGCGCCCGATGCGGTAGGCATTATAGAAACTTGTCCTAATATATAAGTAAAATATTATAAAGAATGTAGCGATTTACAATTATAAGCTACATCAAAAATATGAACTGTATTAAAAGTATGAAATAACTTTGGAAGTATCTCTATAAAGATGAACATTACAATTCATTATACTGAAAATTCATATCACACTAACGAAATATTGATAACTGTTATATTAAATGCTTGATTAATAACGATTAAAACAGGAAGGAGGGGAGTTAAGGTTATCCAATGCATCTAAACGCAATCAGCACAGGCTGCCGCCCATGTATATTTTGCGAGAGGCCACTTCAATGAAACACGACCGAAGAATCCGAGAGGACTAACTATACGAGCACAACGACCAGTTGATTGAAAATCGCAAGAAAGGAGAAATTTATCATGTTCATGCGTACGAAACAGTTAATCAGCTTCCATGACATAAAAGAGACACTAGGCGACAACATAGACACTGACTAAAATAGGAACTATGCAACGTTAAATCTGAAACACGCTGAGCAGTACTAAAACTATTATTTATTCAGGCGCTTTCGGTCCTAAAACCAGTCACACAAAATCTATACCAACAATGTCGTAAAATCGAGATAAAATAAATAGTTGTTGTGAAAAGTGCGTATTGTCAATCGAGACAGCCACGGTCTGCCCCATGGAAAGAAACGCAATGAATGACGGAAAGAGACCAAAAGCAAGTTTATGTATGATCGCACACTAAAGTGTAAACTATTAAACATATAAGTCAAAAGCAGATAGATCTAAAAACCAATATGGAGTGAGGAAACTAATTGATTTTTTAACGAGGAGAAATTATTTTAGACCCATTAAATATATCAAAACGAGTTCAAGGGTATATAATTATAAAAAAAGAATATTAATTAAAATTATGATTTTTTAATGTAAAATAAGTATTAGTTATTTAATAACCTTCACTTAATGGTGAATATATTTTCTTAACACTAAAGAACTATTAACCGATCAGTTATATAGTAGAGTTGAACATTCATTTTAATCTGAATGTACAAAACCTAAATATTAAATCTGGTTGCGATATTTATAAAGATTTTAAGGAGTTAGATTGAAATGATTATAAATGAAATATAATATATATTTAGTATAATTATGACAAATTTATTAATAAAATAAGTATAATATAGATAGATATAAAGATATATTATATAATATATATTTATAATAATAATATATATATTAATATATTATATAATATATATATAATATTAAAATAATTAGCATAAATGATATATATATATATATATATATTATATTATAGTATTATATAAATATATAGTAAATAATTAATGAAGTATTATTAAAATATATTAATTATATATATTATTAGCATATATACATACATGTGATAATTATATATAATATTATCATAAATATATATATATATATAATTATAGAATTACTTCGTATATTTCACATTATATAATTACTATATAATATTATATAATATATTAAATATAATCATTTATTCAAAAAGTTACACCTCACGTGCATTAGCCCTATTCAAGGCAAGGGAACTTCTCAGCGTAATTTTCTACTAGGATCGAACCACTACCGCAACACTTCCAAGGGAAGTATATTAAATATATAATATATAATATTATATTAATATATATATATATATTAATAATATTCCTTATAATATAATATATATAAACCCCACGCAAAGGCGCCGCGTTATTTTAATTAAGTTTTAATAAAAAAACAGTGCAATATATATAATTATAACTATTATATAAATATATATATATATAAATAATATATATATATATACTAATATATTACTATATATAGTATATTATATTTATATACTATATACTATATTATATATATCTTATATACTTATAAATACATATAATTATAATATATTAAATATATATACTAAATATATAAATATGGAACTATATATAGATACATATATTATATATAGTATAATATAATAATCTATAAACAACTCCCAGGAAGAGCTTTGCGCCTTCAGTTAGGTCCAGCGTTCTTCATCTTTTCTGGCTCCGAAACTGTTAACTCGTGAACACTCCAGAAAAGCCATTTTCGCACAATGGATTCCGATTGTCAGTGCTCGACAGTGTAACACTCTCAGTAGAGTTGCTTCGCCCTTTCAGTAGAACTAACATCTTGCCATTAAGCTTCCAAAACTCTTCTCTAGAGCTTCTCCAGAGGATCTTGCTACTATGCGCATAAGATACCAACGCTGACCAAGAGTAATCAAAAAAAAAATGGGAACGGACTAGGCTGTACCGCCTAGCTGCGCGACCAAAACCAGCGCAAGATCATCTTCATACTGTCGACCTCGACGAAATCTCCACATCATTGTATCCCATTGACCTGGAGCTGAAATATCCATTTATCGAACCAAAAATCACATAGAAGTAGATTCAATTATTATTTGCAGTCGAAAATTATGTTCAGTTATTTATAATAATATTACATGAACAAGTCCAGATTTTCAAATTTTTCTTCTTCACAGAATATATTAGTGAAAATTTATATATTAATAAAAGATGTTACGGATTAAAAGAAAAAAATTTGTTGCTTAATTTTTGAGAGTTTTTTATTAATATTGTATTTAAACAATAATTATAATAATATTTGATCTTTTAGTCGAAATAAATGATATTCAATTTACTATGGTAATCAAGTTCATAAAATTTCTCTCGTCCACTTAACTGATAATAAAAGGCTACAAATCAATGCTTACAGTAGCTCTCTAGAGTATTCATCTTCTTCATTCGCTTTTCAACCCTCTTTTTTATTCATCTGATGAAAGGGTTAATTCGATATTTCAATTGTATTAACTATAAATATAACGCATGCAAAGTAATATATATAATATAAATATATATATATTATATATATATTTAGTACTAATAAATATAAATATTATATATTATATATACATATACATATTAATATGATATTAATAATAGTAATATGAACATAGTATATTATAATATATATAATATATATAATATATTAACGAATAATAAATATATATATATACTATATCGTTCTAAATTAGTTATAATAATTAAAATTAAAAATGAAAGAATATACATATAATATCTATATAAATATATTATATATATATATATATAATTAATATAATATATAATATATCTATATTATTTATATTATATTTAGCTAAATAGCTTCCTTATATATATATAATCGATTACTACACAAATAAATTTGCTAACCATGCGCTCATGAATAAATTGCAACTATCCTTAGTCATGCAGCGCCATTTAACATACCGGATAGATATAGAGAAACAGTAGACCTCACTATACTAAAGACAATTATAGACGAAGATGTATCCTTCATGAGAAATATATATATGTAATATACGAACCCTATATATATATATAATATGAATTCTCGCATAGAGTGTGGACGAGAGAAGGGTCACGTTTAAATCAGCTCGCAGGATTGAATATATCATCCATTTAGCCTATTGTATTTACTTTACCGAATTCTAGAATGTGGGGTGTTTTTCCTGATAAAAGGCTTAGTATATGAACAACAAGAAATTATTCTACTATAAACTTACTTGCAAAAACGCTAAATCGAGGTGTATCAAGACGACAACGAGTTGTATCACTTCACGGCGAAACTGTTTAAACGTGTAAGAAAACGTCTCCAAAGTTCGTTCAAATAACAGCACAGTCGCAGAGACAAAAAAGAAGTAAATCTGTAGCATAGCTCGTAGGCCATCACCACATTACAGAGTCCACAAGGTGCGCAGAGGTGCGCTAGTCTCATCCTTCACAAATAATTATTATATAGTTTATTACTCGTGCTCGACCTCCAGTACAAGGAGGATAGATATCTAAAGAAGTATAGCATTATTTACTATTACAAATGCAATCGCAATGAACAATTGTGTCAATGTAAGGGACCTCCTAATCACTGTTTCCGCCAGATCCAAAATCGGTGAAGGTGATACCCCCAATATTATCTTGCGTAGGAAATACCTCTTATTTTAAAACTAGTTAATTCACGAAAATCACAATTGGTTTTAGTACTATTATATTGCTTTAATGTAAATATTTTAGAGAAGTTTATATTGAATCAATCCTTATCGTAAACAGATTCCGTAAATTAGCTCCAGAAAAGAAGTCTCATGAGTTCACATATGTGGTACATACTCGTAGGAAATAAAATAATATAAAAGATAAAAAGTCTCTCTCTCTGACTCCCATCTCCCAAGAAGAATATGAATGCGACAATGCTAATTGAAAATAGTGTATTTGAAAGAACTTATCATCGATATGAGAAAATATTTAAAATTTTAAATGAATAGAATGGAATTTAATTATTAATGATTAAAATGTTTCTATACTCTGAAAGATTATTTCATCAATAACTCTCGTTCTTTATTTTGAACGACTCAGCATTTTAAACTAGAAAACATTATATAACGAAAAGTTTACACTCGATTAAATCAACAATCTTTTACTCTGGTATTATATCATAATATAAACCGACACACGCTATTATTGTGATGCCTATGAATCTGAAAAATAATGATCACTATATATATATAATCAAATAATTCTGTTCTTTGGAGTGATGTTAAAACAAACGTCACATATCACACTCTGGTGACAAAAAAGAGTTTTGAAATAATGACAATTTTGAGTTTTCTAGATATCCATCTTCCGTAATTTCTTGATGCCGCCCAAGTGGTGTTCGTCCAAAGTGAAATATGTATCTGTTCCTCTTTGATGTTATGGTGAATGTGTTCTTGTCAACGTAAAACAATAAACTGATGTTATACCTGAGATACGTATTTGTTTCAAGGAATGTATCAAGAAGTAATAAGCTACTGAAGAAACAGACACTCTCACGACAAGATAGGAGAGTCAGTCGATGGTTTGTTTGAAGTTTCACTGACTCCCGGAAGAATCTGAAGCTACCGGTGGTACTTCTTCCACCCCATTCTTCATAGTATGATCCTCCTCTCTCTCTTCGCTCCCCACTCTCAGAACCACCTCCTTTATTAAAAATGCGGGAGATAAAAAAAAAAATAATATTTTCTATCACTTTTCAAAAGTACGTTTTCACTGAAACATAATAAAATGATACTTGCTACTTTTGCTCGAACTCAATGCTAGTAGGAAATTTTTCAAAGAGGAAGAAAGCAAAGTACACTAGTTTATCGAGAATCTTTTCTGTCAACGACTTACAGGTAATATAGTATGAAAAAATATATAATCATTAAATGAATAATAATTTTTATGTTATATTTGTATTTTCCTTTTTCTATTTACATATAATTAATAAGATTTAACTGTGCATTTGGTAAATATATTCAAGTATATTCTAATAATTTTAAGAACATTTTGTTAGTTGGATGAAGAGAAAATATCCATTTTATCGTAACGATTGACGCATATTAATTCTTATACCTCGATTCCGTGAATAATTAAATTATTTTATATAATGTTAAAGAACTAATCTAAGAGTATATTAGTGAGAATGAATCGAATATCATTACTAAAGATATGGTAATCTAATTTAAAGATTTTATATTAGAAATAAGTATATAATAAGTTTTAAACGCGGGATGAAAATTATAATAGAATTAAAGGAAAGGGAGGAGGCGTAGGAATAGATTAGGTGGAGGAGATACCAATAAGCAAGATTTAATAGATTAAGAGGGTAGGTTTTAACCATTTTAATATATCGTTTTAATTATATGATATACTTATATCTTAACTCTAATTTTATAATGTTTAAATATATGTTTAATTTTGAGATTTATTGATGTTAATTGGTGAGCGGTATAATTAATAATAACTATATATAAACATATAATATATATATGAATATAAATAATAACGTAGTATTATTTAAGTATATAATATAATAATATATATAAACATTCATTATACATAATATACATTATCATATACATATATAATAATATAAGATATATATATATATATAATACTATATATATATATAGCCAGGTTTCCGTTCGGCTGTTTGCATGGATATGCCCTATTGTATGGCTGTAAAAAAAGCGATAGATTACAGGCAACAAGGAAGGGTAAAACCTCCGTAAGCGTACAGCTGATTGAAAATCAATTTAGGCTGGAATGCTGTACCAAAGGAATTCACTGGGGAGTCAAAAAAAAAAAAAAAAAAAAAAAAGAAAGAAAGAGAAAAAGAAATAAATAGATTAAGACAAAGAAAATTTTAATATTCGCGGATGGCATACAGCATGAGAAAATGGTATACGAATTTTGGGTATATACACTCTGGTGAGGATTTTAAATTGCACAGAGAAAGATGGTAGAAGAAAGAGAAAAAAAGTAAAAAGTGAAAGAAATACTTAATTTTTTATAAAAGACAAAAAAAAATATGGTATGGATATGAGAAGGTGTAGGCTAGTTTGATAGAACACGTGATGAGTTTCCGAGATACAAAGGAGAATAGTAAAGTTGAAGTAAGTGCAGTATGTTATGTGGTAGTTGAGAAAGAATTCTACCCCGAGAGAGGAATACAAGGTATACCGACCTTGAGATCGGTCTCTCGCCTTCCGGTAACTAACGGGAGGACTGAATGGCCCCCATCTGGGGAGTCTCCGGAACCCCTCCCTTTTGGTTAGGTGCGGGTTGTCGGTTCCCGCCCCCATCGCCATCCCCTACGGTATTGGAACAACGTCCCCCCTATGTTCCCCGTGCAGCGAGAGATCTCGGCGTATCCGGGAGCCCCCGACATTGGGTGATGTAATACCTTACAACATATTATGAACTTCCCCCCCCTCTGGGGGGGAGTGTGGAATATTAATAGCCAGATAATTCCACCATTATCTTAATATAAAGGAACAATAGTGAGTGATATTTTTTTTATTTTCTCCTTTGTAATTTACCATGATTCCAAAAATTTGTATACAATGCTTTCTTTAGAATTTAGTTTTTAAATTCAATGTATAATGTGTATATATTATATAAGGTTTTATAAAAGATGATAATTCCGAAAGTATAGAGGGGAATACTAAATGTTTTTCTTTTCAAATTTTTTTTTTTAAATAGTTTTCAAATTAAAACGTCAAATGTTTTTCCAACCTGGGCAGATTATATAAATTATTTTACTCTTTGTAATTATTCTAAGCGAAGTGGACAAGGACTCAAGATTGTGAACCGAGAGAATCACAGCCTAATGGTGATTTCTTTTTGGTGTCAGATAATATTTAAAAATTATGACGACCCAAGGAAATGGTGAGTAGACTCTGAAATATATACATGCAGAATGTTGGAAATTGTATCGATAGAGTATAAATTAGAAACAAATATAAAATATTTTGTCTTGCAGCAACAGACAAAATTTCAGTGAAATTTTAAGAGGAGGATGGAAACACACTACATATATATAAAGAGTATCATTATGGGCAAAGGGATGGAGGTATACTAATACAGTAGGAAGTAAATATAATATAGGACCAGTTTTGAGGATAGGAGTTTATAGATAGAGGAAATGATAATCTTGTTTGAAGAAAGTCTAGATAGATGTAATAGTGTTACGTTATACATCTTAGAAAGTAGGAATGAAGATGATATATATAATAGCACATATTAAGTTTGTATGAGACGTATATATATACAATTGGTTTAAGTAAAGAACATATAGTAATGCCTACAATGATAATCATAAGCTTATATAACAATACCTTAACTTGTATTCGGTAAATAGTGAGAAACGAAATATATTATAAATTATATAGTATATATATATATATATAAAGATGAACGTGACTAACCGCATCAATTTTTAACAAAGTTAAAATGGGATAAAGATTATACTGAACTTTTAGAGAGAGAGAATGAGGACATTATATATAGATGTAAACTGTCTGTGATGATGGAGAAGAGGAGAAGGATAGGCAGAACAATCGTGTTTCTTTACAGTCAATTCCTGAGGTCGACGAAGATAAACAATCCTAGAACAACTATTTTCATTTACGGTAAACGATCGATTGCAGGCTTTCAACAATGAAGCTCCGAAGATAGATAAGGGATTCGGCCGAGGATATTTAAAACAATATCGATGATATAAACATCTGTAATCTCACGAGTGAGAGTTAAAAACAATAGGCAAATTCTTCTCGTCCTATGAAGAGACGCAAGGTTCAAGAGAAAGAGAAAATAGGAGTTGGAGTAGTGAAAGCTGAATTAAAATGAATAACGGAATGATCGGTCGTAATAGGAAAAAAAATTGGAGGATAAAATATGTATGATAAGAAGGACGAGGTTAGCGATGATATAGGTATATTGGTAAGGACAGGTTGGTATTGATATATAATGAAGAGAACCCGATAGAGGTATAATATATACTTAAAAGCTATAAGGTATAGGTAGTTATAATATATAGAGTTACGAATGAAATATAGTGAAAGTGGAAAGAGATATGATACTAAATAAATGAAGATAGGGCTTACAGATATGATTGAAGAGGCTTATAGATAAATAGGTTAGTAATATGATATGTTGGAAGTTCAAAAATAGCGTGGGTATGCAAGCAGAAGGAAATAGGGAGATCGGTGAGTGAGTTACCAATAAGGTGAGATGGAGCGAAAAATGAACGGAAGAGGGATGC
This sequence comes from Trachelipus rathkii, assembly GCA_015478945.1. NCBI lineage: Eukaryota > Metazoa > Arthropoda > Malacostraca > Isopoda > Trachelipodidae > Trachelipus > Trachelipus rathkii. Next base: position 9,276 of record JABUQX010095850.1, on the reverse strand, counting down.
TTTAAAGAGAAAAGGTGCTATTTCAGAATGAAAAGAGAGGATAAAATAGGACAGGTTATACTAGGATAATTATATTGTGGATAAACATGAAGAACAGTAACGGTCTAAAGGTTTGATTATTATTTGCTGCTTTGTATATTATAGCTGACGACAATAGGCTATTATGACTCTTTTTAGATGTGCAGTATATGTCAGATATACGTGAGCACGATTTTTGTAATGGTTGTGGCTGGATCAGAATGGAATGAGGAGTCGAGAAAGTTATAAGAGTCTATAAAGTTAGAGGAGAAATATGGACGATATAAAAGTGACCGGATAAATTTCGAAATTCGGTAGTAAGAGTTCTGGAAAGACGTGTTAATAGAAAAACACCAAGAAGAGGGAAGGAAGGTACTCGGGCGACGAAGGCAGAGATTCAGAGGGGAGGAGATGGACTTGGATAGGAGGAATGCTATTCCGCCGTCCGGAACAGAGTGGTCGTGAGGAGAGGGGTGTGAGGGAGCGCCCCCCTGCGGGTATATTGTTGTAGTCCGTGAGCGGCCACTCTTCTGAATTTTGAGATCGAAGTCTCCCCCTCCCACCTTATGGAAAGAAGATATGACGGCCCCCCCGTCTGTTCCCCGTCGCTGGCCCCCTACTGCATGAAATACTGTATTAAATAAATATACACGCAAGATAGGGTCTTCGAGACACGGGGAGAAACGAGATAGTGCAAGGAGGGTGGATGGCCATGACCGCCGCTAGCGGGAGGTGGGGAATACGAAGGAAACCCCCGACGACACCCAAAAATACCAAAGATCGAGTTGCGAGACTCCCGAGAGAGGCGGAGGGGGCGAAGAAGGCCCAACCCTGTCGATTTCGCACGGAGAAAACAGAGATGCCCAGGATGAGAATATCCATGTAACTCTTCATCGGGCGTCCGGCAATAAAGGGAAAAAAATAGTATCCGCAGGAGAGTCCCGCAGCGCTTCAATCGTGATGTTTTAAATGGTAGATTAAATATAGAAGAAGAAAAAATTGATACTCGGGCATGAGTGTCAGAATGGGGTATAAGAAGACTGTGGGCACAGTATTCAGAGTCTAAAAGTTAGGCACAAAGCGAGGAGAGATGGCGTCCTCTTAGCATAAGTTAAGTTATATTATACATATAAAGATTGGATTGAAAACAATCTTTTTAGGATTTGGTGTATTTTTTATTCTTTTTTGTTTTTTTACTACGAGGATTGAGAAGAAGGAATACAGACAGGGAGTGTTTGGTTCTTCTCCTCTGAAATAGTCAAGGGGAATATCTAGGAATAATTAGTATACGGTTGGAGAACTTCTTTCGAGAAGAATTGAGTACTTCGCAAAAAAGTTTCTTCGAAGATCGTTTATGTCTTGATATAGATTTTATTCGTTCGCCGTTAGTGATTTGGATTTAATTTGCTACGTAGTCAATCGACAAACTGAATTTGAAGAGTAGTAAAAGAAGGATATTTTATAACAGGATGAGGGAGATAGGAGGGAATAAAAAAATAAAAACGTAAGGTAGAGATCTTATAGGGACGAGAGAAAATTAGAGGTTAGTTGTCGTCGTGACCAAGTTGTTCACAGACTAAGTAATGCTACCTAGCTTGTGTTAGAAGAAAATTATGATAATGGAAAGGGAATAAAGTATGTGATATGGATAATGTTTTTATTAGATAATTTAAGAGAAAAGCATATGATAGAAGTGAATTAGGATACGGTATGTTTTCCTTACTGTATGAGAAAATGGGAAAGTTTAGTGTTTTATAATGTAAAAAATTACATAAATATATAATGAGTTAACTCTATAGGTGATAACGTATAAATTCTAGAGTACGATAAAAAGTCATGTAGGGCGCTTTTTATTAGGCAAATTTAGTCTAGAATGGTGGTGGAGAGTGGCTCCAGATGAGGGCCCGCACCCGCCTAGTAGGCAATGTTCTGGGACGGCGCTCCCCGAACCCCACAGGGTATAAATTAAAGAACAAACTAAAATTATAATATAGTTATTATATATATAGTGGAATTGAAAGAGCAGGGTGATATGAGTAATGGTATCGACCGTGGCTTAATTCAAATTTTGTTAATATGGAGCAGTGTGTTTGCAGGTAAGGAATGTGATTCGTGAATGAGGTAATAAGTGAGTATTTAGAAACCTCCAATATCTCAACGCTCCTAAAAATTACTACTGGAGATGGATTTAGTAGATGTGATCAGATAGTAAGATTGAAATCCTTTTGCGTATCGTATGATGTAGAGGGAGTGACACATGGATCATCATGCAAATCTGTCGTATATTAACACAATGAACGTGAGGAAGACATACAGCTCAACATAAGTGTCGAAAGTGAGGGGCATAATTATAAGAAAAAATTCATATTGCATTTCTGAAATTAACGATATAACGAGTTAACAATAATTAAAAAATTGGAATGGCTAATGAATGTACGGTAGATCTTATTTTTATCATCAGAACCACTTTGCACCATATTCAAATTAGATTGTCATATCAGTGGTCACTCTAGAAGGTATCACATAATAAATAATAAAAATAAAACAAATAATTAAAATAAATTAAAATCAATATATATAATAAATAATAATAATATATAATAAATAATTAATAAGAAATATAATAATGAAAATAATAATTGAAAATATTAAACCAAAAATATATAATAAGGCTAAAAAATTGAATTAATCTAATAATAATAGATGGAATGAACCCACTTGCCAGATTTTCATAAAGCATATGAATTTACCGAGTTAGATATATAGATAAAGAAATTATTATAGTTATGCTATATATATAAATTTATTTAGATATAAGCAGTGCTATAGTATAGGTGAACACAAACTAAAAAGAGCTAGGAATACTTAAATAAATTAAATAAATCCATAATATATATAGGTTAAAGTTAAAGATAAAGTAGTTAAGTGTTATTGAGGTGATGAGGAAGACATTGCATATGAATAGGGGGAATTAAGGTAATAGTTATTAATTATAATATATATAGTATATTTGTGAAGATATTTGAGGTAGTACTTTAAGGCCACAACTATCAGCGTCTCTACGCATAGTTAGGCTCACAACAGGACAATACGGTCCTACAGGAAAAATACAGTTGGAATCCTGGCAAAATTTTATCGAAACGTAAAAAAAAAACAAAAACAAAAAAAAACATCAAAGGTTGGGGTTATAGGGAGCATCGACTAAATGCTGAAAAAAATTCAAATTTAAATATATAGGGAATGCAGAATCAATAGCTACAGCGAAGACGTATATACAGTTGTGGACCGTTAGTAAAATTTAGTGTGAGGGAGGGAATGTTAAAAAAATATGAAAGAGTAAGAGAAATAGAAATATAAAAATTAGAGGCATAGCGTGAAAGGAATGATTAGTGTTTTATAGGCCTATCAGGTGAAGATATATATAAGGTCTGAAATGAGAAATATGTAAAAAGTGATTATTCGGTGTGAAGGTTTATACAATGCGGATCTAATTCCGTGAAGAGTGATATAATTAAGGTATGCTTCGACAGCCGACTGTTAATGAAAAGAGAATCTGGGAACGTTCCCATTACCCCGGTAGGAGGTGTTAGCCAGCGAGGGACCCCCTCTGTTGGTACCAATGTGTGAAATTAAATACCAAGTGGGGAGAAGGTTTCCCGAGACCCCCCCGAGATGACAAAAGGGAGGATCTTGAGCCGCGTCAGTGTGGCGCCGTTACTCGTGCCAGGAAAAAGGTGGAAATAAAGGTATTTGCGAGCACAGTAGAAGCGCCCTTACGTGACTGGCACACGCCATCGGTGGGTCCTGTGGCGACGCGATTACCCTGTGATAGGAGAGAGGTGTAGGGATATTTGATAGGAAAAAAAATAGAAAGAGTAGTGAGAAAAAAAAGGAGAATTTAAGTTAGAGTGGAGAAGTCTATTGTTTTTAGGAATTGTTTCTGGTTGGGAAAGACGCGGAAAGAGGGTACACTTAAAATAAAAGGATGCTTATGGTAAGGAATATTATATGGAGGGAGCAAAATGGCTGAAATCAGAGATGATTAAGAAGAGTTGTGATGCAGGCTAATTCAGGTTAAAGCAATAATTTTGGTAATAGTGATTATGGAGTTATGTAATAGAGGTTGAGACCAATAAGCAGGAGAGAGTATACAAAAGAAGTTGATAGCAAAATTTCATGGCAAGAAAGGGATAGGCCTTTCAGCTGGGGGAGGAAGAGGTTCATTGTAGTGTTTAGATTTTTTTTGGTTTTTTTATTTGTTTTTTTTGTTTGTTGTTTATTTATTGCGTTGTGTGGTGTGCGTTATGATTTGTAACAGTGGCTGACGCACATTCGATAAGGCTTTTTTATGCGACCACTTACCCCCGCTAGCGCGAAGCAACATCGAGCTGTATGTGAGCACTAATATATAATGATATCCTTTCGTATATACTATTTTTATATAGTGATTTTATTATGATAGATATGATGTATTGTATTAGCTTTTAATCCCAAAATTCAATACTCACCTTATGTTATAAATAATATATCGATTAATATTAATATATATTAACATATATTATATAATATGATATTATAACATGGCACTAGTAGCATTTGATATGTAAATTTAGTCACTATATGCCCCCCCCCTTTTTGCCTGGATGTTACATAAAAAGATATGATATATATAACTTATGTATATATGTTCCCCAGACTAACTGTATTATTAATCAGGTTTATTAGTAGAAAACTGTAATAATAATAGATTACGACTAAATTATCTTATTGATAGAAATAAGGAGTTTTAGTACCTCATGGATCGAATGTATTACGTATTATAATGTATATAAATTTTTCGTGATAGTTTAATGTGTTTTCGTGTTTTATATATTGGTCTTAAGTGCAAATTGAAAACTTGATGGAAATGAAATGAGGGCCCCTCATGTATTTTTATTACGCAATATGCGCTGTCTCTCGCATAGAACATCTACGTATGCTCTGATCAGCATGTTCTAGGTCTGTCCGCCTGAATAGCCTGCATAAATATATTAATATAGAATAATATATAAATATATTATGATAAATATCCCTTCTCTCTCTCTCTCGCTCTCTCTCCCTAACGATATACTTCCTCATCATACTTCTAGACTTGCTAGGCCCTGTCGTCATCTGTATATATATATAATAATAATATATAATATTATGATATAATTATATATATTATAAGTATATATATAATAATATAGATATATATATATTAATATTAATTATATATAATTAGTTATATATAGTAAATATATATAATTATTATATATAAATAACTCTATATAATATATTATATAGTTAAAGTATACATTACTTATTAATTATGACTATATATATATAGATCATATATAATTAATATTCATATTATAATTAAATATATTATAATTATATATTATCTTATAAGAATAATATAGACTAGTTTTATATACTTAATAATATATATAATATATTATTATATATATATATATATATAATATATATTATTAAATATAATCCACATAATAACTCTCTTTGTAGTGCTCGACTAATAATTAATATACTACTGCTAATATCTATATATTTATATACTTATTACAATACATCTTTTGAATATATAATTCTTTCATAGAAAATTTTTGTAAAATATATTAAAATATTATACCTTATATATGGATAATATATAAATATATTGTGACTTAAAAAATTATAGAAAAAATTAATAGATAACTATATATATAGTCATATATATAATAAGCTTTGCCCCACCATCGGAAAATTTTTCTTGCCCTCTATACTTGCAAGGACGCCTATTATAACTATATATTATATATAATGTACCACTATAATAACCTTCACCTGGTCACTCCATCAATTTTATCGGCTTATTATCAGTCGAAAATAGAAATAAAATAATGAAATTTATTAGCCACATGAAATATCTTTTATTAACATTATTCTAATTACCAATAATATATCTCACAAATTATTACTTGTTATTAATTATCATAACTTTTACACAATATTAACTTATCATCAGCTTTTATTATGATCTCTACCATTTTTATTGTATGAGCCAATATATATTTATTTTATTATAATTATCGTTACTATAATAATAAAAATAATATTAAATTTAGGTATACATAAAAATAAAATATAATATATAAATCATATATATAAAATAATGATGATTTATTCAATAAGATAAATAAATTTAAGTTATTTACTCTAAAATTTGAATATACTGTTGCGAAGATATATAATTTAATCTCAATCTTTAAGACGAAGATGTTAATTGCAGATATTTTATACCTGAATACTTATTACAATTTATATTTTACTACCTTTTGACCAAAATAGAGATACCCGAAAATATCTGTATTCAGTATATTATTACCACATATACTAATGATACGTAGTCTTTGTGCCTTACTAATGACATATATATGACATATAAACGGGTAAGTAGATACTATAGGCGCTAATTAGCTAAAACTTAGCTTTTATAACATATAAAATATACATACATACAAATATAAAATCGTATCAATTGACTTGAATATAACAATTTATCAGCCTAAGATAACTTTTTCCATGATATAACATTATAAAAAATAAATTGCTATATCTTAATAAGGTCAGTATTAATAAACTAACCGTTACATTGCCTTATTCATATAATCAAAATAAAAGAATGATTTATTTATTATCAATTGAGCTCACACTATAACTAAATTATCTTGCTATTAATATTTATTATTACATAATCAAAAAAATATTACTAATTTAGGTCATATTCTGAGAAAATTCTACACACATACACACTCCCTCCCTTATATATATTGTAATAAAACTAAGTTTTTTTATATAAATGAAAAACTTAATAAAAATGCTATAGTTACATTCTTCCCAACTCTGGATGAAATTTCTGGTTAAGACTGTTTGCTCTTTTGTACACCGGAAAGGTTTAAACAAATATTTGTACCGTCTACTGTTGCTCAGCAGCGGTAGTGAGACATGAAGGTAAATTACCATAAGAAGTATAGTAATAATCCTTTAACTATAGCAAATTTATGGTATTAATTTATCGATACAACCGCGAGATGAAAATAAATAAAAAAAATAAATAAATAGAGTGGATTTTGAGCTCACCAATTATGAGTACACTAATATACTTTATAGTTATATATATAATCTTTATTTATTTCTATATGATAATTATTATAAGTTCCACTCATACAGTTCTTCTTTAAAAAAGGAGGGAGGGTCTTGAAATTTGTGGCGTAACCGAGTTTAACTATGACTAACAATATTATAAAAATTATATTCGAATATATTATAAATTCCCTATCCAACTATCTGAACGAGTGGATATTAACTGTTACCAAAGGTTTGATAAAATTTAGAAAATAACGCAATAAGAACTTAACTAAAACTGAATAAATAAGAACGGAAAGAGAGAGAAGAGAGAGAAGAGAGAAGAGAAGCATAACGGATTTTTTAAGCAGAAGTAGATTATTAAAAGAGAGAAACAGAGAGAGAGATAATACAATTCTGAGAATAAAGTTAGTGGGGCAAAGAGGGAGAGAAATGAGATAAAGAAGCAATGAAAAATTGAAAGGATCAGAATAAGGAAAATTTCGATATCCAATCGATCTGAATAGTTAGAAGCGGAATGCGAGATACCTAGAGACACGAGTCATACGCAGGGAATATTACAGAAATTTTTTGAGGGGAAAGCCCGTGTAATTAAAACTTTTAGTATTGAGGAAGAAAGGACTTCATTTTTGTGTGTGTTAGAGGTGGGAAGAGTCAAATGTGATTGAGTGTTGTTCTCGAATACTGAAGAAGCTGCATGAGGAGTGAGAGAAAGAATGAAGCCGTAGGTTAAAATCTAAGCTCAAGAGAGGTAGAATGAAGTAAGTGGGTATAGGCCCTAAGACGAGAAAACGGTGACAATGGAGAGACCGATAATGATCAATACTTAAAATTATTTAGGAAGATTTGCCGGGGTGGGACGAGGGCGTGTCGTCAGGAGTTAGCCTTGAAGTGAACTTGAGAGTGGTGAACACTAAAGAATACGTCGCACATAGAAACCGAAGAGAACTTAAGTTCCACATGAAAGTGTCTAGTCAGGAGAAAGATTTGATGAAAATAATCTTATTTGCAAATTATTATATTATGATTCAGTCGGCGATCCTTCATGGTGCGCATCCCAGGCAGAGAGGATTTAAGGAAAAGAGAAAAAAAAAGAAGACAAAGGAAAAATTAAATAGAGAATAAGAAATATAATAAAGTAATTAAGTAAAGATAAAGAAGAAGAATAAGAAGTAAACAAATGAAGAAGTAGGAAAAAGAAATAATAAAAATAAGATAAGGATAGTATATAAAATTTAAATTCAGTTTAATGAATATAATATTTAATATGATAGATATGTACAAGATAGATATAGTAGATGAAGTGAAGACTATATGATAGAGAGATAGACAGAGTATATAGAAGTGAAAGTAACGTGGAAGATATGATAGATAGTTAATAGCATAAGTATTAAGTAGAGCGAGGATTAGATAGATAGAAATATATAGTAAGATAGTATAATGAAGTATAATAGAGTACATAGTATATACTATAGGCATCATAGTTATAGTTATAATGATGATATAGATAAGATTGATAACACTGTATATATAATATAGGTAGAACCTACCAAACTTTCATGTGGCGTTTCAGAATTAAGAAGGGCAGGTTTGAGGTAGTGAGAGGAATATATTAGTCACTATAAGTAATGAGAAGGAAAGAGAGCTATATGAAGAAGTAACGCCATGTGAGAAGAATTATAGATGAGAAATAGTTTAGGATACCATAATATGAGACAACGTGTTCTGTAAAGATAGATTGCCAGCAAGCCAAAATTGCACACAAGAGGACTTACTGAGATGAGCGAGCAGATATCAAAAAAGTAGAATTTAGATTAAATTTCCTTTTTGAGTTGTTGTTCAAGGTTAGTATTGAGATTATAAGTGTAATTAGAGGCAACGATAATACTTTTATGAATACAGAAGGTACCAAGAGGTATACCATGAGATAAAATACTTCTGAGAAGATTACTTAAAGAGAGTAGAATATAGAGTAAGGATAGAGAGTTAATGTATCGAGAATATATGAAAGTAAAGATAGATATAATAACTTACTTTGAGTCATTTGGTGTGCGTTTCCCATACGCAATCCTGGCAATAAAAAATGAGGAATAA
>JABUQX010095849.1:10000-17282 GCA_015478945.1 Trachelipus rathkii | reverse complement strand
CCATTGTTTTACTGCCTTTATTGCTTTAACTTTCTGCTTTACTGCTTTAAATCTCTGCGTATTACTGCTTTAACTTTCTGCTTTACTGTTTTTAACTTTCTGCTTTACTGCTTTAACTCATGTTTTACCGCTTTAACTCATATGTTTTACTGCTTAACTCATATATTTAACAGTTACCACACTTTAAAGCAGTAAATCAGCTAAATCAATAGAGAATAGCTACATACACAAGGGGATTAGATGCTTTGTTTACTGTTTTACTGTATTAACGCATGTTTACTGCTTTAACTCATATGTTTTACTGCTTTAACCCATATATGTTATTAACATTACATACCTTTAAGCAGTAAATCAGTAAATCAATAGAGGTGGACCTAACACCAAGGAGGGATAGTATGTTTTGTTTACTGGCTTTACTGCTTGTAACTCCGATGTTTACTGACTTAACTTTCTGCGTAGCTTTAACTCATATGTTTTTACTGCTTTAACTCATATGTTTTACGCTTTAACTCATATATTTATTAACATTACGTTTTATTTGTTATTTTTATATTATACTATTTATTTACTTAATGCCTATTGTTATTATTATTAGAACACACATACGACAACACACCACACACACACACACAGCACACACCACACAGCCACACACACACACACACTTATACACACTTATACACACATTCACTATTATTTATAACACACATTCACTATGACACTTACATTTACCCATAGACACTTACATTTTCACTTATACACACGCATCACGCCCCGATCGGTAACACACATACACACACACACACACCACACTTATTACACACATCACTTATGACACTATACACACATCACTATGACACTTACATTTACCCAGACACTTACTATTGACACTTAATAACACACGCGCGGTTCACGCACACAGATTACTTACACCACACACCAGATTGACTTACACTCAACACAGATACTACACTCACACACAGATTTACTTACACACCACAGATTTACTTACACACAAACAGATTTACTTACACACACCCACAGATTACTTACACTCACAACAGATTTACCTACACACACACACCACACACACACACACACACACACAACACACACACACACACACACACGCACACCAGCACACACTTACACATATAAAACGTATAATTACTTAAACATTTTATGTTTTAATGAAACACGTACATTTATATTATTACGCATTCAAATATAACTAAAATTATTTCAAAATTTTTCTTAAAACTTCTATAATAAATCATTCATTATCCTTTGAACCAAAGAATTTATTATTAAACTGTTAATACTTTTGTTAATAAATTTATAAAACTATCAAGTTTTTTAAAATAATTTATCTCCTTAAAATTTTAATGAAATTTTATTAAAAACATATATTTACGTACCTTAAAGCAATAATCAGTAAATCAGTAAGGGCAGCCCCTAGCACCCCTCTACACCAAGCTATGCAGCGTTTTTCTAATGACTTACTGCTTTACATCATCTTAGCCATAGTAATAAGTATAAAATAACCAAAATAAGTTCTTCTTGCTAACATAAACATTATTTATTAAAAAATCTTTCTAAGTTCTTATTTAGAAAATACAATTTATTCACTTACATTTATATTATGCGCTCGATGTTAACTAAAATATTTCAAAGTTTTTTAAATTAATTCGGATTTTCTTATTATTATTATTACTATTATTATTATTTATTATTATTATTATTATTATTATCTAGTTACATTGACAATCCATCACGAGGAAACACAACAACCCGCACTCTTACAGATACGAAACTGACCTCTCTCTGTAAAATGTGTTGAAATACTCCTAAATTTAGGATAATCCTTTTGTAGCCCGGGGCGATTTAGCGCCTGAATTCCAGTCAAAATATATTTCAAACTGACCTTTTTCTGTAAAATGCGGTGCAATAAACTACTTTAGGCCTTAATTTAGGATAAGCCTTTTTGTATCCATGCTGATTTAAGCCTAATACCAGGTCAAAAGTAATTCAGTATAGACAAGAATCATTGTTATATTATTATTTTTATAAATATATTTCAAACTGAACCATGCTGGATCGGTAAGAACCTTTAAGCAGGTAAGAAGGAAATGTTTTACTTACTTGTGTTTGGTCGGAGTAATCCTTATCTCTATATGACTCGTATGTGATTAGTCGAGAATTATATTTTATCGCTTTTTTGGTTTTACGTATGTAAAAACATGTTTTTTCATATCCTGAACCTGGGGCTCGTTTATTTAACCCTTTAACATACATGTAAATATTTATTTAAGAAAGTAAAATAAGGATAATAAAAACTTTACAATACGGTTAGAAATTTCAAAATCATTATCTTACAGTAATTTATATATAAATATATATATATATAATATATATATATATATATATAGATATATATATATATATATATATACTATTATAATAATATATTATATATATATATAATATATATAGATATATATAGGCAAAATTGAATATATACAAGATATAAATAAATTTACACGAATCCGATTTTAGACCTTTTGAACAAGCGCTTCAATTTAAAAAATTACAGGAGCACGCTAATAAACCTACCGCTACATTTTAAACAAAATGTTTATGATTATTATATAACATTCTCTAAATCTTTGCAAATATGCCATAATCATTTATATCATTATCGATGATATAGTTTCGTGTCTCATTAATACATTCAGTTAACACATACGTAAAAAGTTCCCGCTCAGATATCATAGTATATTTACATTCTGGGGCACCTGCATAAATACTTTCTTGCCATTGTTTTCTAAGTAGATAAATGAATTTCTGTACGTCTATAGAACTTAGGAAGCGATCGATGATGTGCGTAGGATCATCAATCAGCGTTTTCCTAAGTTCTAGTATCTGGTATAACAATGTAATGAATACGTTACGTAATTAGATAACACAAATGTCTTCTTCATCTGTATTAACATTCGCTTACGTACCTCTAACATATATTTCAACTGCGCTAGGCCTGAAATGTAGAATCCAAATGATGTAGGTTCAAATACTGCTGTTTCATTATATTTCTCTCCCATAATCTAACTTCCAAACTGATTATGTTTTGATGTTTATAAAAAGCTAGAGTAAGTTGCTTATCGCTGGTTTCTTCGCACAGGCTTAATAAACTGTTTCGGTCAGTTTTAAAGCTGCGCTTGTTATAAAGTATTCTGTAAGCCACTCTTCAGTGTGCATTACATATACAAAGTAATTTCATCTGACTCACGAAAAATTACGCTTGTATTATAAACAGCGTGATGGGTAGCACAACTTGAAAAAAATTCAAATCCCATCGGGTTTTCTTTATATAGAATGAAACCTCTACTTCCGGGATCTTGATTCCCACTGGATAATGTCTTGTATTGAGGTATACTTGTTAAGGTGATTCATGATATACACTTAGTGAAAATAGAACACTTTTATTACAAACCAGAGAGCTTGTGCACCGCTTAACAGCTAAAACGAGTATGATTTTAAAATGGTTTAGGTCTTAAAAACACGCATCCTCAAAATATAAATTTGCATCCAATCCACAGTAAGCGTTCAGGATATGAAAAAAATTGTTTTTACTATACGTAAAACCAAAAAAGCGATAAAATAATTGTCGACCAATCACATACGAGGTCATATAAAGAAAGATTTACTCCGTCCACTCACAAGAAAGGTAAACATTCCCTTCTTACCTGCCTTAAAGGATCTTACCGATCCAGCATGGTTCAGTTTGAAATATATTTATAAAAATTAATAATAATAACAAATGTTCTTGTTGTCTATACGGGAATTACCTTTTGACCTGGTATTAGGCTTAAATCAGCATGGGATACAAAAAGGCTTATCCTAAATTTAGGCCTAACGTAGTTATTGCACCACATTTTACAGAAAAAAGGTCAGTTTTGAAATATATTTTGACCTGGAATAAGGCCTAATCGCCCCGGGCTACAAAAAAGGATTATCCTAATTTAGGCCTAAAGTAGTTATTTTACAGAGAGGGGTCAGTTTCGTATCTGTAAGGAGTGCGGGTTGTTGGGTTTTCTCGTGATGGATTTCAATACATAATAAAAGAATAATAATAGATAATAATAATAATAAAGAAAATCGAATTATTTAAAACTTTGAAATATTTAGTTAACATCGAGCGAATAATATAAATGTAAGTAATAATTGATTATTTTTAAATAAGAACTTAGAAAGATTTTAATAAAATACATGTTATGTTAGCAGAGAACAACTTATTTTGTTATTTTTATACTTATTACATGGCTAAAGATGATGTAAAGCAGTAAGTCAATAGAACAAAACGTGGCATAGCTTGGTGTAGAGGGGTGCTAGGGGCTGACCTTTCTGATTTACTGATTTATTGCTTTAAGGTACGTAAAATTTATGTTTTAATAAAAATTCATAAAATTTTAGTAAAAGTTATTTTAAACTTGATAGTATAAAATTTATAACAAAAAGGATTAACAGTTAATAATAAATTCTTTTTTCAAAGATAATGAGATTTATTATAGAAGTTTTAAAAACTTTGAAATAATTTTTAGTTATATTTGAGTAATATAAAGGTACGTGTTTAATTAAACATTAAAATGTTTTAATAATTATACGTTAATGTGTAAGTGGTGGCGTGGTGCGTGGTGTTTGTGTGTGTGTGTGTGTGTGTGTGTGTATGTGTGTCTTGTGTAGGTAAATGTGTGTTGAATGTACGCACACACGCGTTTTGTTTGTTTAAGTTTAAAAAAAAAAAATCTTTGAATCTGTGTAAGTAAATCTGTGTGTAGAGTGTAAGTAAATCTGTGTTGAGTGTAAGTAAAATCTGTGTGGTGAGGTAAGTAAATCGTGTGAGTGTAAGTAAATCGTGTGTGAGTGTAAGTAAAATCTGGGTGTAGTGACCCGCGTGGTATAAGTGTAAAATGTAAGTGTCTATGGGTAATGTAAGTTCATAGTGAATGTGTGTTATAAATAATAATAATAATGTGTTAATAAGTGACAGTGTGTGTGTGGGTATGTGTGTTCTACGCGTGTGTATGTGTAAATGTAAGTGGTTCTATGGCGTAAATGTAAGTGGTCAAGTGAATGGAGTATAAGTTGTCATAGTGAATGTGTGCATAAGTGTGTGTTGTGTGTGTGTGGTGTGTGTGTGTGTGTGTGTGTGTATGTGTATGTGTGTCTTAAAATAATTAATAACAATAGGTATGAAGTAAAATAACACTAAGTATATAATTAAAAATAAAAATTAAAAAACGTAATGTTAATAAATATATGAGTTAAAGCAGTAAAACATATGAGTTAAAGCAGTAAAACATATGAAGTTAAAGCAATAAAGCAGAAATTAAAGCAGTAAAACATGAGTTAAAGCAGTTAAAGCAGTAAAACAAAAGCATACTAATCCCTCCCTTGGTGTTAGTCACACCCCTATTGATTTACTGATTTACTTGCTTTAAGGTATGTAATGTTAATATATATGAGTTAAAGCAGAAACATATGAGTTAAAGCAGTAAAACATGAGTTAAAGCAGAAAACAGTAAAACAAAAGCATGCTAATCCCCTTGGTGATATGTAGCATCTCTATTGATTTACTGATTTACTGCCTTTAAGTGTTGTTTAATGTTAAATAAGTTATATGAGTAGTCGTCTTAAAGCAGTAAAACTATGGAGTTAAAGCAGTAAAACATTGATTAAAGCAGAAAAGCAGAAAGTTAAAACAGTAAAGCAGAAAAGTTAAAGCAGTAAAGCAGAAAGTTAAAGCAGTTAAAGGCAGAAAGTTAAAGCAGTTAAAGCAGAAACAGAATGTATACTAATCCTTTAGTGTTAGTAAACCACCTCTATTGATTAAGCTGATTTTACTGCTTTAAGTATGCAATGTATGTGAGTTAAGCAGTAAAGCAGTAGAGTTAAGCATTAAATATATGGTGTAAAGCAGTAAAGCAGTAAAAACAAAAGCTTACTAATCCCTTAGGTGTTAGGTAACACCTCTGTTGATTTACTGATTTAACTGCTTTAAGGTATGTAAAGGTTTGTTTTTAATAAATATTTCGTACAATTGTAGCAAAATAAAATGATTATATATCAGACACTCTGGATTTTTTCTTCCTTACAACAAATTTTAAAAATTTAAATTACAAAATATTAACAAAAAAGTTATTAAAGTAAAAAAGGTGTTATAAAGATATGTGTTAAATAATAGGTCTGTAATTAGTTACAGTTTTAGTTTCCGGAAAATGTTTTAATAAAATGTTTAAGTATGAAATAAAAATGAAGACTCATTAGTAAAATATATTTTTAAAAATTACTAACAGGCTTGCGCGCCTGCGGGCGCGCGCGGCGGCGGCGCACGCGCGGGCGAGTACGCGGAGGCGGTACCGGCGGGTCGCACCTGCGGGTGGGTTCGTGGTCCTTCACGCGGAGGGATCATGCTACGTCCTGATGTTCAGCTTATGATCTATGGGTAATAAAAGATGAGTCATCAAAGATGAACCATCAAGATAGACACCATCAGGCATTTATGATGGAGCATCAATGCTGAGGCATTCCAAAGTTGAGGCATCAAAGTTGAGCATCAAAGTTGAGGCATCAAAGTTGAGCAGCAAAGTTGGAAGCCATCAAAATATCGAGTGTGTGAGTGTATCTGTGTGTGTTGTGGTGTGTTGGTAGGTGTGTTATGTATGGGCTAGTGTCTATGGCTAGTGTAAGTGCTTATTAAGGTGTGTATGTATGTAGTGAAAGTGTCTATGGGGCGTGTGAGTGTAAGTGATATATGGGTTAGTGTAAGTGCTATGGAGAGTGTAAGTGCTTATAAGTGTCATAGTGTGTAAAAGTGTCATGTGTCATAGTGTGTATAAGTGTCGTAGTGTATGTGTGTATAAGTGTTAGAAAAAGACTAAATCATAGTAGGAAGCATCCTAGCAAATTGTAATATACACCAATCGATTCCTTCATACCTTATAAACCTAGGTAGAACACCCATATTAGGGCTATTCTAGCCTCAGGGGAGGCTGCTAGAAAAGGCTTGAAAAAAAGTGGCACTCAGTTGGCACTATGTGACACTCACTTGGCACTATGGGCACTCACTTGCACATCATTGGCACTCACTTGTCACTCATTGGCACTCATTGCACTCATTGCACTCACTGCACTCACCTGGCACTATAGAATACTCATAGAACACTAAAAGAACATCACTAGATACTCCTTACGGTGATTGAGAAATCAAAGTTGAGGCATCCAA
>JABUQX010095848.1:22500-31720 GCA_015478945.1 Trachelipus rathkii | reverse complement strand
ACAGCACACAACAGCAGAGACTGAAAGAGCACAGCACACCCCAGCAGAGGCTGAATGAGCACAGCACACCCCAGCAGAGGCTGAAAGAGCACAGCCCACCCCAGCAGTGGCTGAATGGCACAGCACACCCCAGCAGAGGCTGAAAAAGCACAGCACACCCCAGCAGAGGCTGAATGAGCGTAGCACACTCCAGCAGAGCCTGAAAGAGCACTGCACACCCCAGCAGAGGCTTAATGAGCACAGCATACCCCAGCATAGGCTGAATGAGCACAACACACCCTAGCAGAGGCTGAATGAGCACAGCACAGTTCAGCAGAGGCAGAAAGAGCACAGCACACCCCAGCAGAGGCTGAATGAGCACAGCACACCCCAGCAGAGGCTTAATGAGCACAGCACACCCCAGAATAGGCTGAATGAGCACAGCACACCCTAGCAGAGGCTGAAAGAGCAAAGCACACCCTAGCAGAGGCTTAAAGAGCACAGTACACCCCAGCAGAGGCTGAATGAGCACAGCACAACCCATCAGAGGCTGAAAGAGCACAGCACACCTCTGAAGAGCTAGAGCACAGCACACCTCTGAAGAGCTAGAGCACAGCACACCTCAAGCAGAGGCTGAAGAGCACAGCACACCCAGGCAGAGGCTGAATGAGCACAGCACACCACAGCAGAGGCTGAAAGAGCACAGCACACCCCAGCAGTGGCTGAATGGCACAGCACACCCCAGCAGAGGCTGAAAAAGCACAGAACACCCCAGCAGAGGCTGAATGAGCGTAGCACACTCCAGCAGAGCCTGAAAGAGCACTGCACACCCCAGCAGAGGCTTAATGAGCACAGCATACCCCAGCATAGGTTAAATGAGCAAAGCACACCCCAGAATAGGCTGAATGAGCACAGCACACCCTAGCAGAGGCTTAAAGAGCACAGCACAACCCAGCAGAGGCTGAATGAGCACAGCACAACCCAGCAGAGGCTGAATGAGCACAGCACACCCCAGCAGAGGCTGAAAGAGCACAGCACACCCCAGCAGAGGCTGAAAGAGCACAGCACACCCCAGCATAGGCTGTAAGAGCACAGCACACCCCAACAGATGCTGAATGAGCATAGCACACCTCATTAGAGGCTGAAAGAGCACAGCACACCCCAGCAGAGCTAGAGCACAGCACATAACAAGCAGAGGTTGAAAGAGCACAGCACACCCCAGCAGAGGTTGAAATAGCACAGCACACCCTTGCAGAGGCTGAAAGAGCACAGCACACCCCTGCAGAGCTAGAGCACAGCACACCCCAGAAGAGGCTGAATGAGCACAGCACATCCCAGCAGAGGCTGAAAGAGCACAGCACACCCCAGCAGAGGCTGAAAGAGCACAGCACAATTCAGCAGAGGCTGAAAGAGCACAGCACACCCCAGCAGAGGCTGAATGAGCACAGCACACCCCAGCAGAGGCTGAATGAGCACAGCACACCCCAGCAGAGCTAGAGCACAGCACACCCCCAGCAGAGGCTGAAAGAGCACAGCACACCCATGCAGAGGCTAAATGAGCACAGTACACCCCAGCAGAGGCTGAAAGAGCTTAGCCCAGCAGAGGCTGAATGAGCACAGCACACCCCAGCAGAGGCTGAATGAGCACAGCACACCCCAGCAGATACTGAATGAGCATAGCACACCTCATCAGAGGCTGAAAGAGCACAGCACGTCCCAGCAGAGCTAGAGTACAGCACACCCCAAGCAGAGGCTGAAAGAGCACAGCACACCCAGGCAGAGGCTGAATGAGCACAGCACACCCCAGCAGAGGCTAAAAGAGCACACCACACCCCAGCAGAGGCTGAATAAGCACAGCACACCCCAGCAGAGGGTGAATGAGCACAGCACACCCCAGCAGAGGCTTAATGAGTACAGCACACCCCAGCATAGGCTGAATGAGCACTGCACACGCTAGCAGAGGCTGCATTAGCACAGCACACCCCAGCAGAAGCTGAATGAGCACAGCACACCCCAGCAGAAGCTGAAAGAGCACAGCACACCCCAGCAGAGGCTGGAAGAGAACAGCACAACCCAGCAGAGGCTGAAAGAGCACAGCACACCCCAGCAGAGGCTGAAAAAGCACAGCACACCCCAGCAGAGGCTGAATGAGCGTAGCACACTCCAGCAGAGCCTGAAAGAGCACTGCACACCCCAGCAGAGGCTTAATGAGCACAGCATACCCCAGCATAGGCTGAATGAGCACAGCACACCCTAGCAGAGGCTGAATGAGCACAGCACAGTTCAGCAGAGGCAGAAAGAGCACAGCACACCCCAGCAGAGGCTGAATGAGCACAGCACACCCCTGCATAGGCTTAATGAGCACAGCACACCCCAGAATAGGCTGAATGAGCACAGCACACCCTAGCAGAGGCTGAAAGAGCAAAGCACACCCTAGCAGAGGCTGAATGAGCACAGCACACCCCAGCAGAGGCTGAATGAGCACAGCACACCCAGCAGAGGCTGAATGAGCACAGCACACCCCAGCAGAGGCTGAAAGAGCACAGCACACCCCAGCAGAGGCTGAAAGAGCACAGCACACCCCAGCAGATGCTGAATGAGATTAGCACACCTCATCAGAGGCTGAAAGAGCACAACACACCCCAGCAGAGCTAGAGTACAGCACACCCCAAGCAGAGGCTGAAAGAGCACAGCACACCCAGGCAGAGGCTGAAAGAGTACAGCACACCCCAGCAGATGCTGAATGAGCATAGCACACCTCATCAGAGGCTGAAAGAGCACAGCACAACCCAGCAGAGCTAGAGTACAGCACACCCCAAGCAGAGGCTGAATGAGCACAGCACACCCAGGCAGAGGCTGAAATAGCACAGCACACCCCAGCAGAGGCTGAAAGAGCACAGCACACCCCTGCAGAGCTAGAGCACAGCACACCCCAGAAGAGGCTGAATGAGCACAGCACATCCCAGCAGAGGCTGAAAGAGCACAGCACACCCCAGCAGAGGCTGAAAGAGCACAGCACACCTCAGCAGAGCTAGAGCACAGCACACCCAGCAGAGGCTGAATGAGCACAGCACACCCAGCAGAGGCTGAAAGAGCACAGCACACCCCAGCAGAGGCTGAATGAGCACAGCACACCCCAGCAGAGGCTAAAGAGCACAGCACACCCCAGCAGAGGCTGAATGAGCACAGCACACCCAAGCAGAGGCTGAATGAGCACAGCACACCCAGCAGAGCCTGAAAGAGCACAGCACACCCCAGCAGAGACTGAAGGAGAACAGCACACCTCAGCATAGGCTGAAAGAGCACAGCACACCCCAGCAGATGCTGAATGAGCACAGCACACCCAGGCAGAGGCTGAATGAGCACAGCACACCCCAGCAGAGGCTGAATGAGCACAGCACACCCCAGCAGAGGCTGAAAGAGCACAGCACACCCAGGCAGAGGCTGAAAGAGAGCACAGCACATCACAGCAGAGGCTGAATGAGCCACAGCCACACCCAGCAGAGGCTGAATGAGCACAGCACACCCCAGCAGAGGCTGAATGAGCACAGCATACCCCAGCAGAAGCTGAAAGAGCACAGCACACCCAGGCAGAGGCTGAATGAGCACAGCACACCCCATCAGAGGCTGAAAGAGCAAAGCACACCCCAGCAGAGCTAGAGCAGAGCACACCCCAAGCAGAGGCTAAAACAGCACAGCACACCCCAGCAGAGGCTGAATGAGCACAGCACACCCTAGTTAAGGCTAAAAGAGCACAGCACACCCCAGCAGAGGCTGAATGAGCACAGCACACCCCAGCAGAGGCTGAAGAGCACAGCACACCCCAGCAGAGGCTGATATGAGCACAGCACACCCTAGTTAGCTAAAAAGAGCATCAGCACACCCCAGCACAGAGCGAATGACGCACAGCACACCCAGCAGATATAGAAATGAGCACGGCACACCCCATCAGAGGCTGAAAGAGCACAGCACACCCCAGCAGAGGCTGAAAGAGCACAGCACACCTCAGCAGAGGCTGAAAGAGCACAGCACACCCCAGAAGATGCTGAATGAGCACAGCACACCCCAGCAGAGGCTGAAAGAGCACAGCACACCCCAGCAGAGGCTGAATGAGCACAGCATACCCCAGCAGAAGCTGAAAGAGCACAGCACACCCAGGCAGAGGCTGAATGAGCACAGCACACCAAAGCAGAGGCTGAAAGAGCACAGCACACCCCAGCAGAGGCTGAATGAGCACAGCACACCCAGCAGAGGCTGAATGAGCACAGCACACCCAGCAGAGGCTGAATGAGCACAGCATACCCCAACAAAAGCTGAAAGAGCACAGCACACCCAGGCAGAGGACTGGAATGAGCCACAGCACACCCCATCAGAGGCTGAAAGAGCAAAGCACACCCCAGCAGAGCTAGAGCAGAGCACACCCCAAGCAGAGGCTAAAACAGCACAGCACACCCCAGCAGAGGCTGAATGAGCACAGCACACCCCAGCAGAGGCTGAAAGAGCACAGCTCGCCCCAGCAGAGGCTGAAAGAGCACAGCACACCCCAGCAGAGGCTGAAAGAGCACAGCACACCCCAGCAGAGGCTGAATGAGCACAGCACACCCAGCAGAGGCTGAATGAGCACAGCACACCCAGCAGAGGCTGAAAGAGCACAGCACACCCCAGCAGAGGCTAAAAGAGCACAGCACACCCAGGCAGAGGCTGAATGACCACAGCTCACCCCAGTAGAGGCTGAAAGAGCACAGCACACCCCAGCAGAGGCTGAATGAGCACAGCACACCCCATCAGAGGCTGAAAGAGCACAGCACACCCCAGCAGAGCCTGAAAGAGCACAGCACACCCCCAGCAGAGCTGAAAGAGCACAGCACACCCAGGCAGAGGCTGAATGACCACAGCACACCCCAGCAGAGTCTGAAAGAGCACAGCACACCCCAGCAGAGGCTTAAAGAGTACAGCACACCCCAGCATAGGCTGAATGAGCACTGCACACGCTAGCAGAGGCTGCATTAGCACAGCACACCAAGGCAGAGGCTGAATGAGCACAGCACACCCCAGCAGAAGCTGAAAGAGCACAGCACACCCCAGCAGAGGCTGAAAGAGCAAAGCACACCCCAGCAGAGGCTGAAAGAGCACAGCACACCCCAGCAGATGCTGAATGAGCACAGCACACCCCATCAGAGGCTGAAAGAGCACAGCACACCCCAGCAGAGCCAGAGCACAGCACACCCCCAGCAGAGCTGAAAGAGCACAGCACACCCAGGCAGAGGCTGAATGAGCACAGCACACCACAGCAGAGGCTGAAAGAGCACAGCACACCCCAGCAGTGGCTGAATGGCACAGCACACCCCAGCAGGGCTGAAGAAGCACAGCAACCAGCCAGAGGCTGAATGAGCTAGCACACTCCCAGCAGAGCTGAAAGAGCACTGCACACCCCAGCAGAGGCTAATGAGCACAGCATACCCCAGCATAGGCTGAATGAGCACAGCACACCCCCTAAGGCCAAAAAGGGGGGGGGGGCTTTTTAGTTCTGCATGCAATTCTTAGAGTTAAAAGAGCACAGCCACACCTCAGCAAGAGGCTGAATGAGCACAGCACACCCCTGCATAGGCTTAATGAGCACAGCACACCCCAGAAGAGGCTGAATGAGCACAGCACACCCTAGCAGAGGCTGAATGAGCAAAGCACACCCTAGCAGATGCTTAAAGAGCACAGCACAACCCAGCAGAGGCTGAATGAGCACAGCACAACCAGCAGAGGCTGAATGGCACAGCCCACCCCATCAGAGGCTGAAAGAGGCACGCACACCCCGCAGAGGCTGGAAAGAGCAACAGCACTACCCCAGCATAGGTGTTTTTTTTTTTTCCTTTTTTTTTGCTAAGGAGCACAGCACACCCTAAACGATGCTGAATGAGCCATAGCACACCTCATTGAGGCTGAAAGAGCAACAGCACACCCCAGCAGAGCTAGAGCACAGCACACACAAGCAGAGGTTGAAAGAGCACAGCACACCCCAGCAGAGGTTGAAATAGCACAGCACACCCTAGCAGAGGCTGAAAGAGCACAGCACACCCCTGCAGAGCTAGAGCACAGCACACCCCAGAAGAGGCTGAATGAGCACAGCACATCCCAGCAGAGGCTGAAAGAGCACAGCACCACTCCAGCAGAGGCAAAGAGCACAGCACAATTCAGCAGAGGCTGAAAGGCACAGCACACCCCAGCAGAGGCTGAATGAGCACAGCACACCCCAGCAGAGGCTGAAAGAGCACAGCACACCCCAGCAGAGGCTGAATGAGCACAGCACACCCCAGCAGAGGCTGAATGAGCACAGCACACCCCAGCAGAGGCTGAATGAGCTAGCACACTCCAGCAGAGCCTGAAAGAGCACAGCACACCCCAGCAGAGGCTTAATGAGCACAGCACACCCCAGCATAGGCTGAATGAGCAGAGCACACCCTAGCAGAGGCTGAATGAGCACAGCACACCCCAAGTAAAGGCTAAATGACTCAACCCCACCCAGCAGAGGCTGAATGAGCCACACACACAACAGCAGGTATACTGAATGAGCATAGACACCTCATCAGAGGCTGAAAGAGCACAGCACGTCCCAGCAGAGCTAGAGTACAGCACACCCCAAGCAGTGGCTGAAAGAGCACAGCACACCCAGCAGAGGCTGAATGAGCACAGCACACCCCAGCAGAGGCTAAAAGAGCACACCACACCCCAGCAGAGGCTGAATGAGCACAGCACACCCCAGCAGAGGGTGAATGAGCACAGCACACCCCAGCAGAGGCTGAAAGAGCACAGCACACCCCAGCAGAGGCTGAATTAGCACAGCACACAACAGCAGAGGCTTAAAGAGCACAGCACACTTTAGCAGAGGCTTAAAGAGCACAGCACACAACAGCAGAGACTGAAAGAGCACAGCACACCCCAGCAGAGGCTGAATGAGCACAGCACACCCCAGCAGAGGCTGAAAGAGCACAGCACACCCCAGCAGTGGCTGAATGGCACAGCACACCCCAGCAGAGGCTGAAAAAGCACAGCACACCCCAGCAGAGGCTGAATGAGCGTAGCACACTCCAGCAGAGCAAAAGAGCCACTGCACACCCAGCTAGAGGCTTAATGAGGCACAGCCATACTCCAGGATAGGCTGAATGAGCACAGGCAACACCTATGCAGAGGCTGAATGAGCACAGCACACCCAGCAGAGGCTGAAAGAGCACAGCTCGCCCCAGCAGAGGCAGAAAGAGCACAGCACACCCCAGCAGAGGCTGAATGAGCACAGCACACCCCAAGCAGAGGCTGAATGAGCACAGCACACCCCAGCAGAGGCTGAAAGAGCACAGCTCGCCCCAGCAGAGGCTGAAAGAGCACAGCACACCCCAGCAGAGGCTGAATGAGCACAGCACACCCCAGCAGAGGCTGAAAGAGCACAGCACACCCCAGCAGAGGCTGAAAGAGCACAGCACACCCCAGCAGAGGCTGAAAGAGCACAGCACACCCCAGCAGAGGCAGAAAGAACACAGCACACCCAGGCAGAGGCTGAATGACCACAGTCACACCCCAGCAGAGACTGAAAGAGCACAGCACACCCCAGCAGAGGCTAAATGAGCACAGCACACCCCAGCAAAGGCTGAAAGAGCACAGCACACCCCAGCAGAGGCTGAATGAGCACAGCACACCCCAGCAGAGGCTGAAAGAGCACAGCACACACCAGCAGAGGCTCAATGAGCACAGCACACTTCAGCAGAGCCTGAAAGAGCACAGCACACCCCAGCAGAGGCTTAATGAGTAGAGCACACCCCAGCATAGGCTGAATGAGCACTGCACACGCTAGCAGAGGCTGCATTAGCACAGCACACCCCAGCAGAGGCTGAATGAGCACAGCACACCCCAGCAGAAGCTGAAAGAGCACAGCACACCCCAGCAGAGGCTGGAAGAGAACAGCACAACCCAGCAGAGGCTGAAAGAGCACAGCACACCCAGCAGATGCTGAATGAGCACAGCACACCCCATCAGAGGCTGAAAGAGCACAGCACACCCCAGAAGAGCTAGAGCACAGCACACCCCAAGCAGAGGCTGAAAGAGCACAGCACACCTAGGCAGAGGCTGAATGAGCACATCACACCCCAGCAGAGGCTGAAAGAGCACAGCACACCCCAGCAGAGGCTGAATGAGCACAGCACACCCCAGCAGAAGCTGAAAGAGCACAGCACACCCCCAGCAGATGCTGAAAGAACACAGCACACCCCAGCAGAGGCTGAATGAGCACAGTACACCCCAGCAGAGGCTGAAAGAGCACGGCACACCCAGCAGAGGCTGAATGAGCACAGCACACCCCAGCAGAGGCTGAAAGAGCACAGCACACCCCAGCAGAGGCTGAAAGAGCACAGCACACCTAGGCAGAGGTGTTTAAAAAGTTTAGAGATGCTTAAAAAGTTTAGAGATGTTTATAAAGTTTAAAGATCTTCAAAAAGTGTAGAGATTTTAAAAATATTTGACTTTTACAAGGTTAGAGGTGTTTCAAAAATTTATATATGTTTAAAAGGTTTAGAGTTGTTTACAAAGTTTAGAGATGTATAAAATTATAGATGTGTTTAAAAAATTTTGATGTTTAAAATGCTTAGAGATGTGTAAAAAGTTTAGAGATGATTAAAAATTTAGAGGTGTTTAAATAGTTTAGAGTTATTAAAAAGCTTAGAGAAGTTTAAAAAGTTTAGAGAGGTTTTAAAAGTTTGGAGCTGTTCAATAATTTTAAGTGTTTAAAAAGTTAAAAGATATTTAAAACGTTTAGTGGTGTTTAAAATGTTAAGAGGTTTTTAAAAAGTTTAGAGGTGTTTAATAAGTTTAGGGATGTTTAAAAATTTTAGAGGTGTTTAAAAAGGTTTAAAGATGTTCAAAAAGTGTAGAAATGTTTAAAATTTTTAAAGAAACTTAAAAGGTTTAGAGGTATTTTAAAACTTATAGATGATTAAAAAGTTTAGAGATGTTAAAAAGTTAAGAGCTGTATAAAAAGTTTAGATATGTTTAAAAACTAAACTTTTTAAGCATCTCTAAACTTTTTAAACATCTCTAAACTTTTTAAACACCTTTAAACTTTTTAAACATCTCTAAACTTTTTAAACATGTCTAAACTTTTTAAGCATTTCTAAACTTTTTCGCATCTCTAAACTTCTTAAACACCTCCCTAAACAGTTTAAACATCTCTAAACTTTTTAATCGTCTCTAAGCTTTTTACAAA
>JABUQX010095848.1:0-17500 GCA_015478945.1 Trachelipus rathkii | reverse complement strand
TAAAAATCTCTAAACTGTTTAAACTTCTCTAAAATTTTTGAATATCCCTAAATTGTTAAACATCTCTAAACTTTTTAAACGTCTCTAAACTTTCTACACTTCTCAATACATTTTTAACGTCTAAACTTTTTAAGCATCTCTAAACTTTTTAAACACCTCCAAACTTTTTAACAATTCTAATCTTTTTAAAAACCTCATAATTTTTTAAACATCTCTAAACTTTTTAAACAACTTTAATCTTTTTAAAGGTCTCTAAACTTTTTAAACATCTCTAAATTTTTTGAACATCTAAAATCTTTTTAAACACCTCTAAATTTTTTAAACATATCAAACCTGTTTAACCATCTCTAAACTTTTTAAGTATTTCAAAACTTTTAAAACATCTCATAACTGTTAAAACACCTCTAAATTTTTTGAACATTCCTAAAATTTTTAAACATCTCTAAACTTTTTAAACATCTCTAAATCTTTTACGCATCTCTAAACATTTTAAACATGGTAAAAGTTTTAAAACATCTAAACTTTTTATACCTCTGTAAACTTTTTAAACAATTCTAAACTTTTTAAAAACCTCTAAAGCTTTTGAACATCTAAAAACTTTTTAAATTTTTCAAAACTCTTTAAATATCTCTAAACTTTTTAAAAATTCCTAAAGTTTTTAAACATCTCTAAACTTTTTAAACGTCCAAAAACTATTTACACATCTCTAAACATTTTAAACGCCACAAAGGTTTTTAAACATATATAAACTTTTTAAACAACTCATAACTTTTTAAACAACTCTAAACTTTTTAAACATCTATAAACTTTTTAAACACCTCTAAAACTTTTAAACGTCTCTAAACATTTTAAACATTTCTTAACTTTTTAAACATCTCCAAACTTTTTAAAAATCTCTAAACCTTTTTAAACACCTATAAACTTGTTAAACACCTTTAAACTTTTTAAACGCCTCTAAAGTTTTAAAACATCTCTAAACTTTTTAAACATCTCTAAACTTTTTAAAATTTCTAAATTTTTAAACATCTATTAACTTTTTAAACACCTCTAAATCTTTTAAACGTTTCTAAACTTCTCTAAACTTTTTGAACATTTCTATTTTTTTTAAACATCTCTAAACTTTTTAAATGGCTCTAAACTATTTATCCATCTCTAAACATTTTAAACATCTCAAAAGTTTTTAAACATCATTAAACTACAAGAACTTCATAGAAAATTTTTAAACACTTCTAAACTTACAAGTTGAATTAAAAATTTAAAGCTAGCGAACGATTTTTTATGTTATATACACATATACAAAGATGCCAGTAACTTTTAAATTTGAGCTCATGCCAACAGAAATAGATTTAGTGAAAAGTTCCTTAATGTCTATTGAATAAAATGGTGTTTTTAATATATCTGTGTCATAAATGAAATTGTAATATTTACATGTTTTATTAAAAATGTAAAGCTAGCAATCGATTTTTTGTTATATCCACAGATACAAAGATGTCAGTAACTTTTAAACTTGAGCTCATGCTTACAGAAAACAATTTAGGGAAAGATTCCTTATTGTCTAGTGAATAAAATGGTGTTATCTATAAATCTGCATAATAACTGAAATTGTAGTATTTACTAGTTGAATTAAAAATTTAAAGCAAACGATCGATTTTTTATGTTATATTCACAGATACAAAGATGCCAGTAACTTTTAAACTTGAGCTCATACCATCAGAAAAAAAAATTTAGGGAAAAATTCCTTAATGTCTAGAGAGGAAAATGGTGCTATTTATAAATCTGTATCATAAATGAAATTGTAGTACTTCAAGTTGAATTAAAAATTTAAAGCTATCGATCGATTTTTTATGTTACATACACAGATACAAAGATGCCATTAACTTTTAAACTTGAGCTCATGCCAACAGAAGAAGGTTTTGTGAAAAGTTTCTTAATGTCTATTGAATAAAATGGTGCTATCCATATATCTGTATCATAAGTGAAATTTTAGTATTTACAAGTGTAATTAAAAATGTAAAGCTAGCGATCGACTTTTTGTTATATACACAGATACAAAGATGCCAGTAACTTTTTAACTTGAGCCCTTGCCAACAGAAAAAAGATTTAGTAAAAAAATTTAAATGTCTAGTAAATAAAATGGTGCTGTTTAAATATCTGTATCATAATTGAAGTTGTAGTATTTACAAGTTGAATTAAAAATTTAACCCTGCTCAGGTAGCCGAGGGTAAAAATTACCAACGCCTAGAGCAATTGTTTTGTTTTTTCCTTCTAAAATCATTACGTCATGAGATATGGAGGTGAAGTTGGAGAATTGGGGAAGTTAGGGGGTAATAGATATTGCTTTCACATAAAATCCACCTTAGCTGCACTGTGGGCTCAGTGGGGGGAAGTTTGTGGTAGAATTTACCAACGTCTACCGTTTATATTTTTTTTCTGTGGTATATATTACCGACGGATACCCTTTATGTATGTTTAGTGTAGTGCATATTAGAGTGTTGGCCGACGCACCGGGTGCGGTGCGGTGCGTGGTGCGCTTATTTTGATGCGGTACGGTGCGGTATGGAGACTTCATATCTTTTTAAAGACTTCATAACTTTTTAGAGACTTCATATATTTTTGGAGACTTCAAATCTTTGGATACTTCATAACTTTTAGAGACTTCATATCTTTTTGGAGGACTTCATAACTTTTTGAGACTTCATAACTTTTTTATAGACTTCATATCTTTTTGGAGATTTCATATCTTTTGGAGACTTTCCATAACTTTTAGAGACCAATATCTTTTTGGAGACTTCATATCTTTTTGGAGATTTCATATCTTTTTGGAGACTTCATAACTTTTTAGAGACTTCATATCTTTTTGGAGACTTCATATCTTTTTGGAGACTTCATAACTTTTTAGAGACCATATCTTTTTGGAGACTTCATATCTTTTGGGAGACTTCATAACTTTTTAGAGACATATCTTTTTGGAGACTTCATATCTTTTTTGGAGACCATATCTTGTTTGGATGACTTCATAACTTTTTTAGACTTCATTATTTTTGAAGGACTTCATATCTTTTTTGGAGACCATATCTTTTTAGAGACTTTCATATCTTTTTGGAGACTTCATATCTTTTAGAGACTTCATATCTTTTGGAGACTTCATAAACTTTTGGGCTTCATATCTTTTGGAGACTTTCATATCTTTTGGAGACTTCATAACTTTTAGAGACTTCATATCTTTTTTGGAGACATTTATATCTCTTTGGGACTTTATATCTTTTTGGAGAACATATCATATTTTTTTGAAGACTTCATATCTTTTAGAGACTTCATATCTTTTTAGAGACTTCATATCTTTTTAGAGACTTCATATCTTTTTGAAGACTTCATATCTTTTTGGAGACTTCATATCTTTTTTTAGACTTCATAGCTTTTTAGAGATTCATATCTTTTTTGGAGGATTCTATCTTTTTTGCAGACTTCATATTCTTTTTGGAGACTCATAACTTTTAGAGACTTCATATCTTTTTGAGACTTCATATCTTTTGGAGACTTCATATCTTTTTTGGCAGCCCTCATATCTTTGGAGACTTGTATAATTTTTTAGGACTTCATAACTTTTTTAGAGACTTCAAATCTTTGGAGGCTTCATATCTTTTTGGAGACTTCATAACTTTGAAGAGACTTCCTATCTTTGGAGACTTCCTTCTTTTTGAGACTTCAATATCTTTTTGGCAGACTTCATATATTTTTTGCGAGACTCATAACTTTTTAGATGCTCATATCTTTTTGGAGGACTTCATATCTTTTGAGACTTCATATTTTTAGAGACTTCATATCTTTTTTGGAGGACTTCATAGCTTTTTAGAGACCATATCTTTTTCGAGACTTCTATCTTTTTGGAGACTTCATACTTTTTGGAAGACTTTCATAACTTTTTAGAGACTTCATATCTTTTTTGAGACTTCATATCTTTTTGAGACTTTCATAACTTTTTAGAGACTTCATATCTTTTTGGAGACTTCATAATTTTTAGAGACTTCATATCTTTTTGGAGACTTCATAACTTTTTGGAGACTTCATAACTTTTTAGAGACTTTATATCTTTTTGGAGACTTCATAACTTTTTAGAGACTTCATATCTTTTTGGAGACTTCATATCTTTTTGGAGACTTCATAACTTTTTAGAGACTTCATATCTTTTTGGAGACTTCATATCTTTTTGGAGACTTCATATCTTTTTGGAGACTTCATATCTTTTTGGAGACTTTATAGCTTTTAGAGACCATATCTTTTTGGAGACTTCATATCTTTTTGGAGACTTCATAACTTTTTAGAGACTTCATATCTTTTTGGAGACTTCATATCTTTTTGGAGACCATATCTTTTTGGAGACTTCATAACTTTTTAGACTTCATATCTTTTTGAAGACTTCATATCTTTTTGGAGACTTCATAACTTTTTAGAGACTTATATCTTTTTGGAGACTTCATATCTTTTTATAGACTTCATATCTAATCCTTTTTTGGAGACTTCATATCTTTTTGGAGACTTCATATCTTTTTGGAGACTTCATATCTTTTTGGAGACTTCATAACTTTTTAGAGACTTCATATCTTTTTGGAGACATTTATATCTCTTTGGAGACTTTATATCTTTTTGGAGACTTCATATCTTTTTTGAGACTTCATATCTTTTAGGAGACTTTATAACTTTTTAGAGACTTCATATCTTTTTAGAGACTTCATATCTTTTTGAAGACTTCATATCTTTTTTGAGACTTCATATCTTTTTGGAGACTTCATATCTTTTTGGAGACTTCTTATCTTTTTTGAAACTTCATATCTTTTTGGGAACTTCATATCTTTTTGGAGCCTCATTATCTTTTTTGGAGACTTTATAATTTTTTAGAGACTTCATAACTTTTTAAAGACTTCAAATCTTTTTGGAGACTTCATATCTTTTTGGAGACTTCATAACTTTTGAGAGACTTCCTATCTTTTTGGAGACTTCATATCTTTTTGGAGACTTCATATCTTTTTGGAGACTTCATATCTTTTTGGAGACTTCATATCTTTTTAGAGACTTTATATCTTTTTGGAGACTTCATAGCTTTTTAGAGACCATATCTTTTTCGAGACTTCATATCTTTTTGGAGACTTCATATCTTTTTGGAGACTTCATAACTTTTTAGAGACTTCATATCTTTTTGGAGACTTCATATCTTTTTGGAGACCATAACTTTTTAGAAACTTCATATCTTTTTGGAGACTTCATAATTTTTAGAGACTTCATATCTTTTTGGAGACTTCATAACTTTTTGAAGACTTCATAACTTTTTAGAGACTTCATATCTTTTTGGAGACTTCATATCTTTTCGGAGACTTCATATCTTTTTGGAGACTTCATTATCTTTTGGAGACTTTCATAACTTTTTTAGAGACTTCATATCTTTTTAGGGACTCAAATCTTTTTGGAGAATTTCTATCTTTTTTGGGGACTTCCATATCTTTTTTGGAGACTTCATAACTTTTTAGAGACTTTCATATCTTTTTTGGAGACTTTATATCTTTTTTCGAGACTTCATATCTTTTTTTATACTTTCATATCTTTTTGTGGAAGACTTCATAACTTTTTTAGAAACTTTCATATCTTTTTGGAGACCTCATATCTTTGGAGACTTCCATATCTTTTTTGGAGACTCATATCTTTTAGGAGGCTTTCATACTTTTTAGAGACTTCATATATTTTTAGAGACTTCATATCTTTTTGAAGACTTCATATCTTTTTGGAGACTTCATATCTTTTTGGAGACTTCATAGCTTTTTAGAGACTTCATATCTTTTTGGAGACTTCATATCTTTTTGGAGACTTCATATCTTTTTGGAGACTTCATAACTTTTTAGAGACTTCATATCTTTTTGGAGACTTCATATTTTTTGGAGACTTTATAATTTTTTAGAGACTTCATATCTTTTTGAAGACATCATATCTTTTTGGAGACTTCATATCTTTTTGGAGCCTTCATATCTTTTTGGAGACTTTATAATTTTTTATAGAGACTTCATAACTTTTTAGAGACTTCAAATCTTTTTGGAGACTTCATATCTTTTTGGAGACTTCATAGCTTTTTAGAGACCATATCTTTTTGGAGACTTCATATCTTTTTGGAGACTTCATATCTTTTCGGAGACTTCATATCTTTTTGGAGACTTCATATCTTTTTGAGACTTCATAACTTTTTAGAGACTTCATAACTTTTTAGAGACTTTATATCTTTTTGGAGACTTCATATCTTTTTAGAGACTTCATATCTTTTTGGAGACTTCATAACTTTTTAGAGACTTCATATCTTTTTGGAGACTTCATATCTTTTTGGAGACTTCATATCTTTTTGGAGACCTCATAACTTTTTAGAGACTTCATATCTTTTTGGAGACTTCATATCTTTTCGGAGACTTCATATCTTTTTGGAGACTTCATATCTTTTTGGAGACTTCATAACTTTTTAGAGACTTCATATCTTTTTTAGAGACTTTATATCTTTTTGGAGAATTCATATTTTTTTTAGAGACTTCATATCTTTTTGGGAACTTCCATATCTTTTTTAGAGACTTCATATCTTTTTTGGAGACTTCATATCTTTTTGGAGACTTCATATCTTTTTGAGACTTCATATCTTTTTGGAGACTTTATAACTTTTTAGAGACTTCATATCTTTTTAGGCTTCATATCTTTTTGGAGACTTTCATATTCTTTTTGGAGACTTCATATCTTTATTTTGGAGACTTCATAACTTTTAGGACTTCATATCTTTTTAGAGACTTCATATCTTTTTGGAGACTTCATATCTTTTTGGAGACTTCATAACTTTTTAGAGACTTCATAACTTTTTAGAGACTTCATATCTTTTTGAGAACTTCATAACTTTTTAGAGACTTCATATCTTTGAAGACTTCATATTCTTTTTGGAGGACTTCATAACTTGTAGAGACTCATATCTTTTTAGACATCAGATTTTTTGAGACTTTCATATCTTTTTTGGAGCCTTCATATCTTTTTTGGATACTTTATAATTTTTATAGAGACTTCATTAACTTTTTAGAGACTTCAAATCTCTTATTGGAGACTTCATATCTTTTTTGGAGACTTCATAGCTTTTTAGAGACCATATTCTTTTTGGAGACTCATATTCTTTTTTGGAACTTCATACTTTTCGGAGACTTCATATTTTTTGGAGACTTCATATCTTTTTGGAGGGGAACCCTTTTTTTTTTTTCAATTTTTTTTAAATCTTTTGGAGACTTCATATCTTTTTGGAGACTTCATAACTTTTTAGAGACTTCATATCTTTTTGGAGACTTCATATCTTTTTGGAGACTTCATAACTTTTTAGAGACTTCATATCTTTTTGGAGACTTCATATCTTTTTAGAGACTTCATATCTTTTTGGACCCTTCATTCTTTTCTTTTTGGAGATTTCATATCTTTTTGGAGACTTCATAACTTATTAGAGCCTTCATATCTTTTTAGAGACTTCATATCTTTTTTAGAGACTTCATATCTTTTTGGATACTTCATACTTTTTAGACTTCATATCTTTTTAGATCCTTTATATCTTTTTGGAGACTTCATAACTTTTTAGAGACTTCATATCTTTTTGGAGACTTCATATCTTTTTGGAGACTTCATATCTTTTTAGAGACTTTATCTTTTTGGAGGACATCATAACTTTTTTAGAGCTTCATATTTTTTTGGAGACTTTATATCTTTTTGGAGACTTCATAACTTTTTAGAGACTTCATATCTTTTTGGAGACTTCATATCTTTTTGAAGACTTCATAACTTTTTAGAGACTCCTTATCTTTTTTGTGACTTCATATCTTTTTGAAGACTTCATATCTTTTAGAAACTTCATATCTTTTTTGGAGACTTCATATCTTTTTGTGAGATTTCATAACTTTTTAGAGACTTCATATCTTTTTGGAGATTTCATATCTTTTTGGAGACTTCATATCTTTTTTGGAGACTTCATATCTATTTTTTAGAGACCATATCTTTTTGGAGACTTCATAGCTTATAGAGACCATATTTTTTGGAGACTTCATATCTTTTTTGGAGACTTTCATATCTTTTGGAGACTTCATAATTTTTACAGACTTCATATCTTTTTTGAGACCTCATATCTTTTTTGGAGACTTCATATCTTTTTGGAGACTTCATAACTTTTTAGATGACTTCATTATCTTTTGGAGGACTTCATAACTTTTGGAAGACTTTCATAACTTTTTAGAACTTCATATCTTTTTGGAAGACTTCATATCTTTTTTGGAGACTTCCATATTCTTTTTGGAGACTTTCATAACTTTTAGAGACTTCATATCTTTTTGGGAGACTATATCTTTTTGGAGCTCATATCTTTTAGTAGATTCATATCTTTGAATACTTCATATTTTTTGGGACTTCATTACTTTTAGAGGACTTTCATATTTTTTTGGAGACTTCATATCTTTTTGGAGACTTCATATCTTTTTGGAGACTTCATATTTTTTTTGGAGACTTCATAAATTTTTAGAGACTTCATATCTTTTTGGAGACTTCATATCTTTTTGACTTCATATCTTTTTGAAGACTTCATAACTTTTTAGAGACTTCATAACTTTTTAGAGACTTCATATCTTTTTGAAGACTTCATATCTTTTTGGAGACTTCATATCTTTTTGGAGACTTCATATCTTTTTGGAGACTTCATAACTTTTTAGAGACTTCATATCTTTTTGGAGACTTCATATCTTTTTCTAGACTTCATATCTTTTTGGAGACTTCATAACTTTTTATAGATTTCATAACTTTTTAGAGACTTCATATCTTTTTGGAGACTTCATATCTTTTTGGAGACTTCATAACTTTTTAGAGACTTCATATCTTTTTGGAGACTTCATAACTTTTTTTGGAGACTTCATTTCTTTTGGAGACTTCATATCTTTTTGGAGACTTCATAACTTTTTAGAGACTTCATAACTTTTTGGAGACTTCATATCTTTTTGGAGACTTCATATCTTTTTAGAGACTTCATATCTTTTTGGAGACTTCATAGCTTTTTAGAGACCATATCTTTTTGAAGACTTCATATCTTTTTGGAGACTTCATATCTTTTTGGAGACTTCATAACTTTTTAGAGACTTCAAATCTTTTTAAAGACTTCATATCTTTTTGGAGACTTCATATCTTTTTGGAGGACTTTTCATTAACTTTTTTAGAGAACTTCATAATCTTTTTTGGAGACTCATATCTTTGGAGACTTCATAATCTTTTGGAGACTTCATATCTTTTTGGAGACTTCATTAACTTTTTAGAGACTTCATATCTTTTTGGGAACTTCATATCTTTTAGAGACCATATCTTTTTCGAGACTTCATATCTTTTGGAGACTTCATATCTTTTGAGACTTTATATCTTTTTAGAGACTTTCATATCTTTTTGGAGACTTCATATCTTTTTGAGGACTTCATATTCTTTTGGAACTTCATAACTTTAGAGACTTCATTATCTTTTTGGAGACTTCATATTTTTAGAGACCATATCTTTTTTAGATTCGAGACTTCATATCTTTTTGGAACTTCATATCTTTTTGGAGGATTCATAACTTTTAGAGACTTCATATCTTTTTGGAGACTTCATATCTTTTTTTAGACTTTTCATATCTTTTTTGGGACTTCATAACTTTTTAGAGGTTTATTTTTTTTTGGAGACTTCATAATTTTTGGAGACTTCATATCTTTTTGGAGACTTCATATCTTTTTGGAGACTTCATAACTTTTTAGAGACTTCATAACTTTTTAGAGACTTCATATCTTTTTGGAGACTTCATATCTTTTTGGAGACTTCATATCTTTTTGGAGACTTCATAACTTTTTAGAGACTTCATATCTTTTTAGAGACTTCTTATCTTTTTGGAGACTTCATATCTTTTTGAAGACCATATCTTTTAGGAGACCTCATATTTTTTTAGAGACTTCATATCTTTTGGGAGACTACATATCTTTTTTGAGACATTTCATATCTTTTTTGAGACTTCATAACTTTTTAGTAGACTCATAACTTTTTAGAGATTCATACTTTTTGGAGACTCGATAATTTTGGAGGACTTCATTTCTTTTTGGAGACTTCATATCTTTTTAGATACTTCATAACTTTTTAGAGACTTTATAACTTTTTGGAGACTTCATATCTTTTTGGAGACTTCATATCTTTTTAGAGACTTCATATCTTTTTGGAGACTTCATAGCTTTTTAGAGACCATATATTTTGGAGACTTTCATATTTTTGAGACTTTTTCATATCTTTTCGGAGGATTCATTATCTTTTTGGAGAGACTTTCATATCTTTTGGGATCTTCATAACTTTTTAGAGACTTCATTTTTTCTTTTGGATACTTTTTTTCTTTTTGGAGACTTCATATCTTTTTAGAGACTTCATTTCTTTTTGGAGACTTCATAACTTTTTAGAGACTTCATATCTTTTTGGAGACTTCATATCTTTTTAGAATTCATAACTTTTTGGAGACTTCATAACTTGTTTTATGAGACTTCATATCTATTGGAGACTTTATATCTTTTCGGAAGAACTTCATATCTTTTGAGACTTTCATATCTTTTTGGAAGACTTCATAACTTTTTAGAGGACTTCATATCTTTTTAGAGGACTTCATATCTTTTTGGAGACTTTCAGTAACTTTTAGAGACTTCATTATCTTTTTGGGAGACTTCGATATCTTTTTGGAGACTTTACATATCTTTTGGAGACTTCATATCTTTTTGGGGACTTCATAACTTTTAGAGACTTCATATCTTTTTGCGAGACTTCATATCTTTTGGAGACTCATATCTTTTTGGAGACTTCATTACTTTTTAAGAGATTTCATAACTTTTTAGAGACTTTCATATCTTTTTTGGAAAGAAACTTCATTATCTTTTTGGAGACTTCTATCTTTTTGAAGACTCATTAACTTTTAGAGACTTCATACTTTTAGAGACTTCATATCCTTTTTGGAGACTTCATAATTTTTGGAGACTTCATATCTTTTTGGAGACTTTATTACTTTTTAGAGAGACTTCATAACTTTTAGAGACTTTAATACCTTTTGGAGACTTCATATCTTTTGGAAGACTTTATATCTTTTTAGAGGGACTTCATATCTTTTTGGAGACTTCATAGCTTTTTAGAGACCATATCTTTTATTGGAACTTTCATTATCTTTTGGAGACTTTCATATCTTTTTGGGAGACTTCATAACTTTTAGAGACTTCATATCTTTTTAAAGACTTCATTATCTTTTTTGGAGACTTCATATCTTTTTGGAGACTTCAAACCTTTTAGAGACTTCATATCTTTTGGAGACTTCATTATCTTTTTGGGAGACTTCATACCTTTTTGGAGACTTCATATTTTTTTGGAGACTTCATAACTTTTAGAGACTTCTTATCTTTTTTTGAGACTTCATATCTTTTTGGAGACTTAATATCTTTTTGGAGACTTTCTTATCTTTTTTTGGAGACTTTCATAACTTTTTGGACTTCGTAACTTTTTAGAGACTTCATATCTTTTTGGAGACTTCATATCTTTTTTTAGACTTCATATCTTTTTAGATCCTTTATATCTTTTTGGAGACTTCATATTTTTTTTGAGACTTCATATCTTTTTGGAGACTTCATATCTTTTTGGAGACTTTATCTTTTGGAGGACATCATAACTTTTTTAGAGACTTCATATCTTTTTGGATCCTTTATATCTTTTTGGAGACCCATATTCTTTTTGGAGAACCCTATTTTTTTAGAGACCTCATAACTTTTCAGACTTCATATCTTTTTGGAAACTTTATATCTTTTTGGAGACTTCATATCTTTTTGGAGACTTCATAACTTTTTAGAGACTTCATATCTTTTTGGAGACTTATATCTTTTGGAGGTACCATAACTTTTGGAGACTGGTCATAACTTTTTAGAGACTTTCATATCTTTTTGGAGACTTCTTATCTTTTGGAGACTTTCATATCTTTTTAGAGACTTCATATCTTTTTGGAGACTTCATAGCTTATAGAGACAATATCTTTTTGGAGACTTCATATCTTTTTGGAGACTTCATATCTTTTTGGAGACTTCATAATTTTTTAGAGACTTCATATCTTTTTGGAGACTTCATATCTTTTTGGAGACTTCGTATCTTTTTGGAGACTTCATAACTTTTTAGAGACTTTATATCTTTTTGGAGACCATAACTTTTTGGAGACTTCATTAACTTTTAGAGACTTCATATCTTTTTGGAGGAACTTCATATCTTTTTGGAGAATTCATATCTTTTTAACTTCTTAGAGACTTCATATCTTTTGGAGACTTCATATCTTTTTGGAGACTTCATATCTTTTTGGAGACTTCATAACTTTTTAGAGACTTCATATCTTTTTTGAGACTTCATATCTTTTTGGAGACTTCATATCTTTTTAGAGACTTCATATCTTTTTGAAGACTTCATATCTTTTTGGAGACTTCATTACTTTTTAGAGACTTCATATCTTTTTGGAGACTTCATATCTTTTTGGAGACTTCATATCTTTTTGGAGACTTCATATCTTTTTGGAGACTTTCATAACTTTTTAGAGACTTCATATTTTTTTGGAGACTTCATATCTTTTTGGAGACTTCATATCTTTTTGGAGACTTCATAACTTTTTAGAGACTTCATAACTTTTTAGAGACTTCATATCTTTTTGGAGACTTCATATCTTTTTGGAGATTTCATATCTTTTTGGAGACTTCATATCTTTTTAGGAGACTTCATTAACTTTTTAGAGACTTCATATCTTTTGGAGACTTTCATATCTTTTTGGATTCATATCTTTTGGAGACTATAACTTTTTAGAGACTTCTTAACTTTTTAGAGACTTCATTATTCTTTTTGGAAGACTTTCATATCTGTTGGAGACTTCATAACTTTTTAGAGACTTCATATCTTTTTGGAGACTTCATAATTTTTGGAGACTTCATTTCTTTTTGGAGACTTCATATCTTTTTGGATACTTCATAACTTTTTAGAGACTTTATAACTTTTTGGAGACTTCATATCTTTTGGAGACTTTCATATCTTTTTAGAGACTTCATATCTTTTTTGGATGACTTCATAGCTTTTTAGAGGACCCATATCTTTGGAAAGACTTCAATTATTCTTTTTGGAGACTTCATATCTTTTTGGAAACTTCATAACTTTTAGAGACTTCATAACTTTTTAAAGACTTCATATTTTTTGGGAGACTTCATTATCTTTTTGGGAGGACTTTCATAACTTTTTAGATCTTCATATCTTTTTGGAGAACTTCATATCTTTTTTGGAGACTTCATTATCTGTTTGGATACTTCATATCTTTTTTGGAGACTTCATACCTTTTTAGAGACTTCTATCTTTTTGGAGACTTCATATCTTTTTGGAGAATTTTCATATCTTTTTGGAAACTTCTTATCTTTTTGGAGACTTCATAACTTTTTTGAGACTTCGTAACTTTTTAGAGACTTCATATCTTTTTGGAGACTTCATATCTTTTTTTAGACTTCATATCTTTTTGGATCCTTTATATCTTTTTGAAGACTTCATAACTTTTTAGAGACTTCATATCTTTTTGGAGACTTCATATCTTTTTGGACGCTCATATTCTTCTTTGAGAGCCCCAAACTTTTGGAGACATCATACTTTTTAGCAGACTTTCATTTTTTTCTTGGAGACTTATATCTTTTGAGACCATTATCTTTTTTGGAGACTTCATATCTTTTTGGAGACCTCATAACTTTTCAGACTTCATATCTTTTTGGAAACTTCATATCTTTTTGGAGACTTCATATCTTTTTGGAGACCATAACTTTTTAGAGACTTCATATCTTTTTGGAGACTTCATATCTTTTTGGAGACCATAACTTTTTGGAGACTTTTCATAACTTTTAGAGATTATATCTTTTTGGAGGACTCATATCTTTTTGGAGGACTTATTATCTTTTTAGAGACCATATCTTTTTAGGATTTTTCATAGCAAATAGAACCAATATCTTTTTGGAGACTTCATATCTTTTTGGAGACTTCATATCTTTTTGGAGACTTCATAACTTTTTAGAGACTTCATATCTTTTTGGAGACTTTATATCTTTTTGGAGACTTCGTATCTTTTTGGAGACTTCATAACTTTTTAGAGACTTCATATCTTTTTGGAGACTTCATATCTTTTTGGAGACTTCATAACTTTTTAGAGACTTCATATCTTTTTGGAGACTTCATATCTTTTTGGAGACTTCATATCTTTTTGGAGACTTCATAACTTTTTAGAGACTTCATATCTTTTTTGAGACTTCATATCTTTTTGGAGACTTCATATCTTTTGGAGACTTCATAACTTTTTAGAGACTTCATATCTTTTTGGAGACTTCATATCTTTTTGGAGACTTCATATCTTTTTGGAGACTTCATATCTTTTTTAAGACTTCATATCTTTTTGGAGACTTCATATCTTTTTGGAGACTTCATATCTTTTTGGAGACTTCATATCTTTTTGGAGACTTCATATCTTTTTGGAGACTTCATATTTTTGGAGACTTTATATCTTTTTGGAAACTTCATATCTTTTTAGAGACTTTATATCTTTTTGGAGACTTTATATCTTTTTAGACTTCATATCGTTTTGGAGACTTCATATCTTTTTAGAGACTTCATATCTTTTTGGAGACTTCATAACTTTTTAGAGACTTCATATCTTTTTGGAGACTTCATATCTTTTTAGAGACTTCATATCTTTTTGGAGACTTCATACCTTTTTAGAGACTTCATATCTTTTTGGAGACTTCATAACTTTTTAGAGACTTTATATATTTTTGGAGACTTCATAACTTTTTGGAGACTTCATAACTTTTTAGAGACTTCATATCTTTTTGGAGACTTCATATCTTTTTGGAGACTTCATATCTTTTTGGAAGGACTTTTCATATCTTTTTATAGACTTCATACCTTGGAGACTTCATAAATTTTTGGGAGATTCATCATCCTACACCTTCCCACTCCTCCGCGACAACGAACATTCATAACTTTTAGAGACTTCATATCTTTTTGAAGAAACTTCATATCTTTTTTGGAGAGATTTCATATCTTTTTGGAGACTTTCATATCTTTCTGGAGACTTCATATCTTTTTTGGAGACTACATAACTTTTTTAACGACTTCATGATCTTTTTGGAGACTTTATATCTTTTTAGAGACTTCATATCTCTTTGGAGACTTCATATCTTTTTGAGAACTTCATAACTTTTTAGAGACTTTAATATCTTTTGGAGACTTCATATCTTTTTGCGAGACTTTCATATTTTCTTTGAGACTCATACTTCTAGAGACTTCATTAACTTTTTTAGGACTCATAACTTTTTGGAGGATTCATATTTTTTTTGAGGACGAACTTGGCATAACTTTTAGAGGATTTTCATATCTTTCTTGGAGACTTCATATCTTTTTGGAGGATATATCTTTTTGCGAGACTTCATTCTTTTGAGACTCATAAACTTTTTACAAGAACAAGAACACCAACTTCAATAATCTTTTTGGCGGACTTCATTATCTTTTGAGAACCCTTCATAATACTTTTAGAGACTTTATATTTTTGGAGACTTTATAGCTTTTTAGAGACCATATCTT
This sequence comes from Trachelipus rathkii, assembly GCA_015478945.1. NCBI lineage: Eukaryota > Metazoa > Arthropoda > Malacostraca > Isopoda > Trachelipodidae > Trachelipus > Trachelipus rathkii. The sequence continues at coordinate 1,798 of JABUQX010095848.1, read as the reverse complement.
TTTGGAGACTTTATATCTTTTTGGAGACTTCATATCTTTTTGGAGACTTCATAAACTTTTTAGAGACTTCATATCTGTTTGGAGACTTCATATCTTTTTGAAGACTTCATAACTTTTTGGAGACTTCATAACTTTTTAGAGACTTCATATCTTTTTGGAGACTTCATATCTTTTTGGAGACTTCATAACTTTTTAGAGACTTCATATCTTTTTGGGAGACTTCAATTCTTTTTGGAGACTTTCATATCTTTTTGCTTAGAGACTTCATATCTTTTTGAGAGACTTCATAACCTTTTAGAGACTTCATACTTTTGGAGACTTCATATCTTTTTGGAGACTTCATATCTTTTTGGAGACTTCATAACTTTTTAGAGACTTCATAACTTTTTAGAGACTTCATATCTTTTTGGAGACTTCATATCTTTTTGGAGACTTCATAACTTTTATGACCATATCTTTTTGAAGACTTCATTATCATTTTCTAGACTTCATAACTTTTTAGAGACTTATATCTTTTTGGAGACTTCATATCTTTTTGGAGACCATATCTTTTTGGAGACTTCATAACTTTTTAGACTTCATATCTTTTTGAAGACTTCATATCTTTTGGAGACTTCATAACATTTTAGACTTCATATCTTTTGGAGACTTCATATCTTTTTATAGACTTCATATCTTTTGGAGATTCATAACTTTTTGGAGACTTCATATCTTTTTGGAGACTTATATCTTTTTGGAGACTTTCATAAACTTTTAGAGACTTCATATCTTTTTAGAGACTTCATATCTTTTGGAGCTTCATATCTTTTTGGCAGACTTCATATCTTTTTGAAGACTTCATAACTTTTTAGAGACTCCATAATCTTTTTGGAGACTTTCATATCTTTTTGGAGAACTTCATATTCTTTTTGGAGACTCATATCTTTTGGAGACTTATAACTTTTTTAGAAAACTTCATATCTTCTTTGGAGACTTCATATATCTTTGGAGACTTCATAATCTTTTTTCAGACTTCATTCTTTCTAGGAGACTTCATAACTTTTTAGAGACTCATATATTTTTTTTAGAGACTTTCATACTCTTTCTTGAAAGACTTTTCCATATCTTTTTTCGGAGCACCCCATATCTTTTTGAGACTTCAACTTTATAGAGAGATCTCATATCTTTTTGGGACCCCTTTCATATCTTTTTGAAACTTCACATATCTTTTTGGAGACTCATTAACTTTTTAGAGACTTCATATCTTTTCTTGAGGACTATCCAATACAATCTATCCTTCGCACACAACCCACAAACCCAACCAGAGCAACCCATTACACCAAATACCCCCACCAAACACCCACTAACACTTAACTCCACCACCGCCAGACACCACAGACACACAACACCAAACATACAACTTCCACCAACCATACTACATACCCTACCATTTAAACGACCCAACACCGAAACACAAACCACCAACCACCATATCTTTTTGGAGACTCATATCTTTTGAGCCTTTCAATCTTGGAGACTTTATAATTTTTATAGAACTTCATACTTTTTAGAGACTTCAAATCTTTTTGAGACTTCATATTTTTGGAGACTTCATAACTTGAGAGACTTCCTATCTTTTTGGGAGACTTCATATCTTTTTGGAGACTTCATTATTTTTGGAGACTCATATCCTTTTTGGATACTCATAACTTTTTAGTAGACTTCATATCTTTAGACTTCTATCTTTTATGGAGACCATATCTTTTTCCATACTTTCTTTAGTCTTTTTGGTAGACTTTCATATCTATTTTTTGTAAAC
>JABUQX010095847.1:0-23461 GCA_015478945.1 Trachelipus rathkii | reverse complement strand
ATAGCAGCTTGTTTTATGCCATGGGCAGCAGCGAGCATGGCAGCAAGGTTGCGGGCTATGGTAAAGGCAAGGTTACTATGCTGTTGTTGGTTGGCAGCAGTGGTTGGCTGCTGCTACGCTGGTTATACATTTCATAGCATAGAAGTAGCAGCATAGCAGGCTGTTGGAAGAAGAAGAAGGGGAAGGGCTGTTGCGGTTACATATATTGCTGCTGGTTGCTGGCGTGCAAGCGCTGTAGCATATAGCTGCTGGCGGCTGTATGTTATATATTACTGCTGGCTGGTTGCTGGTTAGCAGCGAAGGGTGCCAGCGGCTACATATATACAAGGTAGTATATATATATAGGCAGCAGGTATATATATATATATATATATATAGTTATATTAACCGTGAAAGTTCTTTTCTCTTATTGTCTGTTGCTCCTCAACGCAGAGGTATAATAATAAATAAAGATTTTCGTAATTATTATATTTATACATGACAATTTCCTTTCTTGACTGTAAACACCATTAGGCCAGGCCTTTAAGTGCTCAGCAATTATGGGATGAGAAAACCGGTGCTTTTAAAAACGACGTGGAGAGTATATAAGAACCCAGCACAGCATTAGCAGTAAGAAAAACTACGGTGAGTCGTGGATGGCCCAGGAAATTTCATAAGTGCTTCAACACTTAAAGAGAAATGCTTTCGCATAAATGAATGAGTCGCAGAAGATTTTACTCTTCAACAGCGGGATTCGAACACTGGAACTTCGCGTTGCTGAGTTAACAGTAACCGGCGCTTTATCCACTAAGCCATCCACGTCCCCAAGAACGCTTCAAGCGTATGCTTTTAAAGCACCGGTTTTCATTCCATACTGCTGAGTACTCAAAGTGCCTGGCCCTATTTGAATGAATTAGTCCTGGAAGATTTTTACTCTTCATCAGCGGGATTGAACACTGGAACCCGCGGCGTTGGTACCGAGTTAACAGTAACCGGCGCTTTATCCACTAAGCCATCCACGCCCTCAAAAAATGAATGAATTTTTAAATGAATGAAAGTCACAGAAGATTTTTGCACGTTCGTCAGCGGATTCGAACGTTGGACCTCGCGCGTTTTCGAGTTAACAACAACAACCGGATAAACCACTGGGGCCATCCACGTCCCCAGCAGCGCGCAAATGCTTTTAAGCGTAGTTTTTTAAAAGCAATCTGCTTCATCCCATACTGCTGAGTACCAAAAGGCCTAGCCTCATTTAAATGAATGAGTCACAGAAGATTTACTCTTCGTCAGCGGGATTTGAACGTTGGACTCCGCGTTGCTGGAAAGCTAACAACAACTCGGATATTCAACCACTAGTCATCTCACGTCCCCAGTGACGCTTTTGCCGTAGTTTTTACGAGTCACAGAAGATTTACGCCATCAGCGGATTCGAACACTGGGACTCCGCGTTGCTGAGTTAACAGAACCGGGCGCTTTATCCACTAAACCCACGCTCCCAAAAAAGAACGCTTCAATCGTAGTTTTTAAAGCAACCCTGTTTTCATCCCATACTAAGCTGAGTACTAAAAGGCCTGGCCCCCATTTTTAAATGAATGAGTCACACAGAAGATTTATAATATAATTTAACATACAGCTTGTCAATCTTCATATCAATAATTAAATTTCATAAAGTTAAACCATAAGGAAACCCGGGGACAAAACAACAAATACATATTTCAAATCTTGAACAAAAATAACTCTCTCTCTCTCTCCTCCCCTTCCCTCTCTCCTCCTCCCCTTCCTTCCCCAAATACAAGCTACACAGTGTTAGCATATATACAGCAGGAGAGGAGGAGTGTAAGGTTGGTTGCTACAGGTTATATATATATATACATATACAGGGTGTATGTTATGCATATATATATATATAGCAAAGCATATATATTATATATATATATATTATATGAGCCAAAAGAGTTTCTCTTTTATTTTACTCCTTTAAAAATACCATTTTTCTTATTTTGTTTTCAGCTTGTTGTAAAGGGGCAACTCTACTTATGAGTGGAGTTGCCAAATTTGGGATTTATGACGTGTTCGAGAGGAGGCTTTGTGGAAAATCCTCAAAATATAAACAAAATAAGAATAAGGTTTCTTTACGTTGCCATGACAACCAGGTTTTGAAAGCATTATAATGCTTTCTTTGAGGCACAAATCGAAATCCTCCAGTCAATGATCCTTATGAAAATAATGTTTTTGCAGAGAATAAATGATCTTAATGTAAAATTAGCGTTCTTATAAACATTTAAACATTATTTTAATTGTAATAAATAGTAATTGAATTATTTCATTACATTAAGCTGCCTTTATATATTTGGGAGGAGGCCCCGGCTCCTTGTGCTCAATCGAAAATTTTTATTCATCCGAACGATGGAAGAGGCAGCAGCAGCAGCAGCAGCAGCAGCAGCAGCAGAAGCAGCAGCAACAATTGCTTTCCTTAATGTAATTCAACAGGCTCCAAAAAACGATGGAAAAAAAAGAGAGGATTTGATAACAAAATATTCAAATTTCGTACGAGGCGATAATTCGAGAAAGCGGCAAAAGGTCCTTCGCTTGAAAGAAAACAAATGCGAAATTGATTTCAATAGCTTATTTCTTTCGAATCAATGTATTAAAGAAATGCTGTAACTCAAGGAGCGCAACAGTTGCCAGAAATTGATTTATCATGCTCGTTTGAGCATAGAAATTGGTAGAAAATATGTTAAATTTTTTTTTATTTATTTTTTTTTAACTAAAGGAAAACCCCAAGGGTAAATCGCAAGATGAAAGGGAGTTGAGGTCTTCTTCGGCCTTACCGGTGTCCCCGTCGGCTGGCCCCTTAAAAATAATAAAAAGTTCTTGTCGAAAATTGTCCAGTGATTACATAATCATTTGTTTTAGTGTAGGATTTGCAGTTCTCTAATTACACGCCTGTCCTAAAGTAAACTCTGGCCGCACACACACACACACACACACATCAATAACAACACATCATCATCATCGTAATATGCTAAGAGCAAGTTATATATGTTGCTAGGCTGGCTATATATATATATATATATATATATATAAGAGCAAATTATTTAGATAGAGCGCAAATTTGCGCTAAGGTTATACGCAGCGCGATATGCCATATATATAAAGATATATATAAAGATATATATAAGTATATAGTTGTTATATATATATATAAGGTTGTTATATATATATCAGTGGCCATCCTTTACTATTACTTCTTCTTCCTCTTCTCTATATAAGGTATATATACATAGCAGCAGTTATATATATATATATATATATATATATATATAGTTATATATATAGTATATATATATATATATATATAATATATATATATATATATATATATATATATATATATATATATATATATATATATATATATATATATATATATATATATATATATAAAAAATATATATTTTATATATAAGAGTTTAATAAAAAAAAAAAATATTTTTTATTTTTTTAGCTAGCGCGCGGTTTGGTATTTTTATTATATTATTTTTATTTTATATAAATAAAAAAGGGACAAACAATTATATTTTTCAAAATTTAATTTAAATTACATTTCTATTTTTCCTTTTAAATTAGTCATTTTTCCGAGTAGAATCCAATCAGCATTATACGGTTTTTTGATCGAGGAAGAGAGGAATCGTTTCGCGTTTCGCTTTCTGATCACGGGATCGTCCTTCCATTCTTTTCTGAAAGGATTAGTAGCCAGGGCAGCAGCTGAGGACTCCGCCACAACGGAATCGGTTTTCGAATCATTCGAGGTAAACGCCATGTTTAATTTCTCGAACAACTTCGAATAAATGTCAAACACGAGGTCGATGCTCTTATTTACGACGCCAGAATCATCGCCATTCATCGAATAAAGCTCTCCAACCCACTGTTTGTTCATATTCGTAATGAACTCCTTTTGAATGTTGTACTCTCGCGACTGCTTGGATAATGGCGACGGGGAAAAAGAATTAGAATTATTTTTTTCCTCGTCTCGGCTTTCGAGTAATAACAGTATTTCATTCCACGTAGCTTTCGAAACGCCTTCGGCGTCTCGCAACTCGATTTGTAAGTTTTTAAAATCCTCTTTTTTGAATACTACGAAGTCGTCGAAATTAAAATTATTCACAATTTTCGAGAATCGACCATCTTCGCCGATAGAGAATCCCTCGACGTTGCTCTTTAGTACCTCGGGAAAGGATGCGTAATAGTTCGCTTGTTTCTTGAAAATATCTACGAGAAAAGAGTCTAATTCTGAATGATTTTCCAACACGTAGAGTTTGGGAGAGTTGAGGCCTTTGTTGTGAAACCTTTTGCCAAATTCGATAAAGCACCGTCTCAGGGCGCGGATGTTTATGTTTCGGGAGGGTCTAGTAGCCGGGCTGTCGTCGTCACTGTTGTCGAAGAGTAGTTCGATTTGCGTCGCTTCTCGAAAAAAGCTTTCGTCATCATTTTCATCAATTTCTTCTCTATCGGTATAATTATCGTCATTTACGTAAATAAGACTCGAATGAATGATCTTTCCCTCTGGTATTTCGAGCTCTCCATTTTTAAACGAATCGTCGCTCCCGCAATCGTCAAAAATATAATATAGGCTCACATTGGGGGAGAGGCTTTCGATACGCATTAAACTTTGAGAGAATCCTGCGACGCGTTTTATAAATTCGACTCTCGTTTCTCCCTCGTTGTTCGGAACGAAAACGAATTTGCTCAAATAAACTTTATCCATCCACGAGCGTTCGAGAAACTCTCTCGTTAATTCAATCATTTTTTTCATTTTTTCTACGCTTTTTGAAGATTCTCTGAGATCAATGGCGACCAGAACGGTATTGAAGGTCAAATATTCCTTGAGTATATCGGTTTCCGATTTAAAATAATGCATCATTTGCGATCGGGGAACGCTGACTGCGTAAAGAGAGTCGCGAATTTGCATCGCCCAGGCGCTAAAGAAATTCATGTTTCCTTTTTTCATCCGTTCCTGATTTTAATGGTTTAATATTAAAGATACGTAAAAATAATTTTATTACCATTCGCTTTTATATTAAAAAAAAAAATTTTTTAAATAATTTACGAGACAATTGAAATTTTCTTGATCCTGACGTATCGAGCTCGTTCGCTAAGCACTAGGCTCATTTCGCTCGCTACGATCGCTCCGTTCGGCGGTCGCTTTAACCATCCGTTTTTTGGTCGTAAAGACCCCCGGACAAATGAGAAAAAAATCGGCAGGTGAAAAGGCAACTTTAAAAATAATAGGGAATGGAATAGAAAACTAGCGAATGGACGTAAACGGTGAACGTTTTTTGACACGTTTAAGAATACTAGGATAAGAAAATAGAATAAATCACAAAATTTATAATAAATATAAAACGGTAAAATCGAAATGTTTAGGAAAAGACAAGAATTTGATATTCATTTCATTTATTTAAAAAAATATTTCCAAAACGATTTTTGCTGACACATATCAAACAGTATTTTAAACAAAAAACAAATTAGTATGATTATAAGTTTTTTTTTTAAGATAAAAGCTTTAAAAAATAATTTAAGTTTTCTTTTTGGATAGTCGTCTCGTTCCGATGAAACGATACCGTCACGTATTTTAAACAAAAAACAAGTATTACAGTTAGATTATAGGCATACTTTTAACAATAAAAAATGAATAAAATAATTTGTTTTTTCTTTCAAAGAACTATTCTCTTTTTATTTTCTTCGGCTTTGGCTCGCCCTCTAAACAACGAGTCTCTGATAATGACGACGACGACGAGGCGTTGTTCGCCTTAGAGAGAGGCGTAGTTTCTTCGGCGCGCAGACGGTCGTTGGAATAATTTCCAGTATCATTTTTGATATCTCGGTTGCTGTTAGTGGCGATCGGAGTAGTAATAATAATTGGTTCACATACCATTTTTTTGACCGAATATTTATCATCCTCAACGATCTCAAATATAGGCGGGTTGGTGACTCGCTAATATTACTTTATTTAGCGGCCCTCGAAAAAATTATATGTCGCTTCCCGGAGGTTGAAAGTCGGTTTGAAGAAATAGTCAAAACGTCCAATATAGGACTAAACGTTTGTCACGACGAAGAGAGGGCGAGATATTGACTACTAATGAAGAGAACCGTAAATTTTTACGATAAGATTTACTGGTTTTAAAAAATTTAGAAAAAAGATAATTAATTAAATTAATAAACAAACAAAAAAGAATAATTAAAAAGCGATAAAACATTTTAGAAGAAGATATTTGAATTAGCAAACCCCCTAGTTGAAACACCGTGGGTGTTGAGAAATGGCCGAAAAAGAGAAATTAGATTTTTTACGCATACGAATATCGGGATTTAAAACTCTTTTTCCATGTTCAACTTTAACCTGCCCCTTTGTTAAAAAAAAGGACGGGGAATTAATAATCACCGAAGTTGTTGACATTAGAGAAAAATTTAAGAATGCCTATTCTGAGGAGCAGCAGCAGCGGCAGCAGCAGCGGCAGCGGCAGTGGCAGCGGCAGCAGCAGCGGCAGCAGCAGCAGCAGCAGCAAGAAACGCCGATGGAAATTGATGAAGTCAAGCACGCCCTAAGTAATGCCAACACCGCCACCAAAACAGCGGAAAATAAAAATTCAGCAATGCTGAATATCGCAAACTACGATTTGTATCGACTGGGCATGAAAAAGGAAAAGAGTTTCGAATTCCAAAAACAATTGTGGAGCCGTATTTGTGATCACTTTCGTATTTCCGAAAAACTTAAACGAATAGAAGGACATTTTGAAATTCTTCACAACTTTCCCGTTCACGCTGAGTATATTCCGTTCGCTCTATCCGTTCCTAAAACTTCGTCGTTAATAATATTAATACCAAAATGTTCTCGACTACTACACGATTTAATTTTTAAGATAAGTCGAAGACTCTACATAAGAATGACGAGATTGTTTAATGAAAATATCTTCGGCTTGAAAAGTGTTTCCCTTCAAATGTTAGGTTATCGCGAATGCGCCTTTTTATGCTTCGCGGTTACTACTAAGAAAAGTGAAAATTTTGATTTGATGAAACATTTGGAAACGTGCTGTCCCGAATTTTGTTTTGAAATTGACAGCCGAAACAACAATATTTCGCCCCAGATATACGATTTACGAATGTTTTTATGCGGCGATACGTTATGTTATATTAACCTCACCATAGAAAAAAATGGAAAGGAAAGAGTTAGGAAAAAGAAAATTCTTTTAGGATACAGAGATTGTTTACACTCTACAACGAAAGACTATTTCAAATTTCATCAAAATATACTAAATATTATGAATTATATAGATATCGACGATATTTCTTTCGTTAACTCATGTTGCGGTCGTTTAGATAAATATAAAAATCTCGTTGGGTATTGCACCGAAATAGCTCGGACTATGAGGAGCACTAGAATGACGTTGAGGATGATATCTTTAATAAAAAAGCTCGCTAACAAACTTTGGCTAGAGAACCGACCTTTAAATACAACCGAGCCTATAGCGTACGGCAAAGACGTGAAACATGAATCTTTAATCGTCGTATTCGCTACTCACGATATCAGAAAGCTAGAAATAATCTTGAAGCGACCCGACGATTTCAGCGATGAAGAAATAGAAGAGGAAATCAAAGACGAAAAAAATGTGAAACAACTAGTACGCGAAGCTATGAAATATTCCGGAAAGGGCCCCGATCTCCATCGCCTAGCGATGATCTTCGCAGTTGATTTTTACGAAAAAATTTTATTATTCTGTCAAAAACTCAAAAAAGATTGCGAGTCGTGCTATAGTCAAAGTAAAACGCAACGTTTGTACAGTTGCGGGGAATTGAATCGTTTTAAAATAGAGAACGGCTACTGTTTCGAATCTAACAGTAGCCCCACCACCGATACGCGATTAGGAATTCTATGCCCTATGGAAAAACGAATTCCGGTGAATTTTATCATGGAAGACGGAACGAGGTTGCAATTTTCTGACGAAAGATATAGAATACGGATGTGTTGCATATTCGAAGCTTTGCAAAAGGGCGTTCTTGGAATGGATTTCAACGCCTTTCGATATTGCAATTTAATTCGAGATTTACGTGTTATTTGGCCTCTAGAAGAAGAGTTAAAGCTAAGCAATCGCCATAGTCACCGACCGGCGTATATTGAGCGTAAAAAGTTTTATTTGCTAAACAATTTTAAAAATTGGAATATTATTTGATTTGATTTTTTGTATACTATATATATATATTATATATATATATATATATAATATCACCCATAATATATATTAATATATTATATAAGATATAATATATATATATAATAATATATATATATATATATATATATATAATATATATATTAACTATATATATTTATTAGTATATATATATATATATATAGTATATATATATATAATATATATATATATATATAACGATATATATATATAGACGGTTAATATTTTTTCTATAAAATAGTATCCTTAAATTTAGTTTTCTATGAAAATTAATTTTTAGAGGTAACTAATATAAAATATTAAAAAATAAAGTTCTACGCTCCATTTATTTTCACCTCAAAATAAATCGCTTAAGGAACGGAAAATTTATTTTGTCACATTTCCCGAAAAGTAAAAAAATAACGTTATTTCGAGGCCAGATCGAAGCGTAAAAGGGGACCCTTAAGATTTTTTTACGTTAATTTTTAAAATGTACTATATATATATTATAATATATATATATATATACTATATATATAATTTAAATGTACTATATATATATATATATATATATATATATATATATATATATATATATATATATATATATATATATATATATATATATATATATATATATATATATATATTTATTTTTCTACACTCTTATATTTTACAGGTGAGAACGAAAAGTTTTTTATAGATATAGATATAGATGATAAGCAATTTATTATTAACGATAATAATTAAGAAATTTAAAAAAAAATAATTAAATGTTAATATTTTTTATATATTAAAAAGAAACGCGAGTGTCGTTTCATAGTAAACGAGACGACCGATCGACCGAACGACCATATTAACGTAAAAAAATCTTAAGGTTCCCAATCTCCCGCGGTTCGCTCGGGACACGAAATAACGTAAACCGTAGGAGGGTACCATTAAGATTTTTTTACGTTAATTTTTAAAGTGTAGCAGAAAATCTCTCAAAGCCTATAGGAAATGGGCGTCGTGCGTTGTTTTTTTTAATTATGTTTTGTTTAACCTCTAAAAATTATTTTTCGTAGAAAACTGAAATTAAGGGAGACTAAATTAAAAAAAAAATAATATATATAGTACACTGCCCTCGAAAAAAAAATTGCTTAAGGAACGAAAAATTTATTTTGCAACATCTCCCGAGAAGTAGAGAGTAACGTTATTTTGTGCCCCGAGCGAACCGTAGGAGGGTATCTTTAAGATTTCTTTACTTAGATATTTATATAAAGAATTGATATTCAGGTATTCACTTATCATTAATTGTTTATTTTTTCTATGTTCTTAATTTTTACTAATTTTCATCATACTTTTATCCGTGAACTTTTCGGTTTTTTCCTCAAAATACGATAGTGACGTTTCGTAATTACCGAGACAATCCTCGGAAGGGATCGATCGAGACAGGATGAACTATTTTGGCGTATTAATTATTATTATAGTGACGTTTATTCTGTACCGTTTATATGTCGAAGGTCTAAGTTAAAATTTAAAAAAAAATTTTTCAATTTTTTCTGAGGTCGACTTTTTGGAGAGCGATTTTCAATTAGACCTTTTGAGTTATAAACGGTTCCGACGAAACGTCACTATTGGAACGATAGAAAATCGAATTTAAGAGAGACTAAACTATAAAAAAAACAATAAAATATAGAGTACACTTTAAAAATTAACTTAAAGAAATCTTAAGGGCCTCCCCCTTAAGCTTCGATCAGGGCACGAAAAAAAATTACTTTTTACTCGGAAACGTCTTCGTCATATAGTGACTTTTCGTAAAAGCTCAAAATAAATGACTCTACGCGTTTAGAATCCATTTTTTACGCTTAGAATAACGTTAAGCCTAATAACCGTTCCAATAGTGACGTTTTATCGGAACCGTTTATAACTCAAAAGGTCTACTTCAAAAACTCTCTCCAAAAAGTCGACTTCGGAAAAAATTGAGAATTTTTTTCAAATTTTGACTTAGACCTTGGACTTATAAACGATACAGAATAAACGTCACTATAATAATAATTAATACGCTTAACGATAGTTCATCCCTGAAAATATTGCCGTTTGATCGTTCGAGCGTTTTTATGGTAATCGAAAAACGTCATTATAATATAGTGACGCCGTAGAGGGAACCCGGCCTCGATTGATCCCTCCGAGGACCGTCTAGGAAATTACGAAACGTCACTATCGTATTTGAGAAAAAAACGAAAAGTTCACTTCTTGGAGATGGTCCAAAATAAATTTTCGTTTCTTAAGCGTCTCGGGAGATGGTGCAAAATAAATTTTTCGTTTCTTAAGCGAGTTTTTTTTTCAAGGGAAACCGAACAAAATAATTACGGAATCTAAGTCTATAAAGAATTGCTATTGAGGCATTCACATATCATCTAATTTTTTTTTCTTAGTCTTAATGAATAATTTTCATCATACGAAACGACAGTCTCACGCACGTTTTTTTTTATTTTTATTTTTATTTTGTTTTAAGGAAAATATTTTACTTTAGTTACCTCTAAAAAATATTTATCATAGAAAATTGGTTTTTTATAAAAAAAATAATTTAATAGTCTATAGAAAATTGATGTATACAAGTATTATTTAAATAATTATTTTTTTTCTTCGTTCTTAATTTTTTTTTTAAAGTTTTAATTAATTATCATCATTTATATAAAAAAATGGCTTGAAGCCTATTGCCTATAAAAGGGGAGTGGACATTATTTTTTATCATTGTTTCAGAAGCGTAACTTCGTCAAGTAACGTTCGCAAATGGGTTTCATCGCTCATCGTCGTCGAAAATAATACCGGTTGACCAGCATCTAAGAATTGGAATACCTTTTTATTCTACTATTACAGAAGACCTTCTCATGTTATTATTGTTCTACAGTGAAAAAAATAACTGCGTCACAACCTTATTTCTATTTTTTTACACCGGAAATCCTCGACCGACGATTAGTTCGAAATGGAAAAGAACGGTATGAATCTGAGAGATTTGGCGATGAACGTCATTTTTGAAACATCATGTTTTCAAGACGCGTACAACAAAAATGTTTATGATTCAAAAAAAATTGCGGCGAACTACGAATTGATTTTAACTCATTTATTTGAAAAACATGGACCGAAGGAAATAAATTTCAACCTAGTGTTATCGCTATTTGATTCAATCAACGAAGAAAAATCCTCCGCAAACTTTCTAGAACTTCTCGAAAACGCGACGCGAAATCCATACAGAGTAACTGAATCAATAACCCTAACGTTGACCAAGTATATGATCTCAGCAGACAATTTAGACGATGATTTTTCCATGGCTGCTAGAACCGCTCGGGTTATTAGGACTATGGGCACCGCGTACGAACGCTTGAGATCTTTGATTTTGTATTTAGATGAGTGTGATACCATTATAAAATTAACGACTTTTATGAAAAACAAACAACACGAACCTTTATTTCGTATCAAGAACTTAGAAATAGTTAATACGAGCGATAACACTCTCACCCACGAAAAATTTCTCGAAATGATAAAAAATATTTCAACCCGATTTCCAAATCTAACCACATTGAAACTAATTTGCAGATGGCGCGAAGCTGTGTCGAGATACGACCCGATTATGAACAGTGACTCTTCTCCTTCTAAGAACGTGTCGGCGAGCGCTTTGGCAGAAACATACAATTTGGAATATATAAAATCGATGGAAATAATTGACAAAATTGATTTTTCGAGTGAATTGCAGAACCGTCTTATTCCTTCATTCACCGAATTAACTACAATAATCGTGGATTATAACAACATCGAAGATATTATCAAAATCTCATCGTTGTTTAACCTGCAAAAAATCGGAGTTCGTTTGAATCATACCGTTATTGACAGCCGTCGTTTAAGACAACTGGTTGCAAAAACTGGGGTGAAAACAATGGAATTAATTTTCGGTTTTTCGTCTGAAGAGGAAATATTTCCCAACCACGCCTATTTTTTGACGGGCGAATTACTTCGTCGTGGATGCGATGATTGTTCTAACAAAAAACTTGCTTCTTTAATCATAGTTGTTGAAATCGAAAACAAAAGAATAATCGAATGGGAAATTAGCGAAACTCTACCGTTAGCCGAATTTTCCGTGAAATTATCAAAGAGGTTGAAAAAAGAAGTGGCAGGAGATGAAGAAGCTGAATATAGTGGCGGTGGATTACTAAAAATGTTGGAAATTAATTTTTGGAAACTTCTTACTAAAGATCGGGAAAGAAACGAAATACAAATACCATTCTGCCTCGCGTGCGAAGGAATTTCTGCGGTTATGGTGCTCTTTATGCCGTTGTATCAATATTTTTTGGAAGGAGAGCGATGCCGTTTACATTCGGGTAAATTGTGGCAAAGAGAATTAGAAAAGAAAATAATTGATTGTTGGGACACAAAAATTTTTAGAAACCGATTGCAAAAGAATATTAGAAAGAGTGATGGTTCCTTGGAATTGAATTTCAAAAATGTTTGCCACTTTAATGCTCTCCTCCGAAAAAACGAAAATATCAACACCATTTCCCCACTTCGATTTCTAAATGTGAATTCCTTAAAATTGGTTTTTGACGTACTATCGAGAAAAAATCCTTATTGTGGCTTATTGAGTTATAAATTTGTCAAAGCATTTCCAAATATGACTGAGTTAGAAATTAGAGGAAACCATTCTAAATATAAAAATATTGAAAAATGCATGATTATAAAAGATTATGAAGGTGAAGTCGTTTTTGAAAAATTGGTAGAATTAAAGATTGATGATTCAATTCTTTTATATCAGATTCCTAGGATCTCTCCGAATCTAGAAAAGGTCATTATATTTTTCCATTCAAGATATATCGATCCTTGCGATATTTATTACGATTTAGATAGCAGCTCCTATTTGAAAAGAGGATTACATTTTAATTTTGATCGATACTTGGTAAAAAAAGAAAAATTCATCATTAGTGAATGCGGTGATCCTTTACATAGAGGAGATATCATCCAACTTTTCCGAAATATCGTGGTGACTATGGCCGATGAATATGGAAATTCCATTATTTGGTGGAACATAAAACAATACGACAAGATCGAATTTGTTGATTTTGAATCATTTGAAAATGGTAAACTCAGTGTAGGAAAAGAAACAAAAGTCTATGATAGGCATTTCGGGTTAAAAGACGATATGAGATTTCCTAACCCGCATTCATTTTTTGAGTTTTTAAATACATTTCGAGACCCCGAGCCGAAAACATTTCATGTGGCCTTTCCCTCTATCGATAACCATGATTTTTTTATGGAACTTTTCAAAGCTATTGGAGACGTAATAGAGGACACGATATTTTAACTTTAAAAGTTTGATACACACACACAAACATATATATATATATATATATATATATATATATATATATATATATATATATATATATATATATATATATATATATATATATATATATATATATATATATATATATATATATATATATATATATATAATATATATATATATATATTATATATATATATATATATATATATATATATATATATATATATATATATATATATATATATATATATATATATATATATATATATATATATATATATATATATATATATATATATATATATATTATTATCATCAAATATATATTCAAATAAAATAAATTCAAAAAGTAACTGCCTTTAATTTACCTGTTGAAAGAAGCAAAAATATTTTATATTTTTTCATTAAAGATCACCTACGTCGATTTTCACTTATTATTATTATGATTATTACATTTACATATGTATATACACATTTTTTTATACATAACGTAATAGTGTCATTTCATAGGGAACGAGAAAACCATCTTCGAAAAATCGCTATTACAATATTATTATTCGCAATATTATTAATATGGTTTTATTCAAAACAAACCCTAAAATGTTCTTTCACCTCTTTATGGAAAAATTCATAATTTACAATTACGTTCTCAGACCTTCGATCAATTCAGAAACTAAACAAGTAATTTCTTCACGCTGATATTCGCGACGCTTTAAGGTGTAAACCAGTGGTTCTCAAACTGTGTGACGCGTCACATTTGGGTGGCTCAGCTTCCCCTCAGGGGTGACGCTGAAAGTTTTGAACATTTTCATATTAATTATTATTATAGTGACGTTTATTCTGTACCGTATATAAGTCGAAGGTCTAGGTCAAAATTTGAAAAAAAAAATTTCTCAAAGTTTTTCCGAGGTCGACTTTTTGGAGAGCGATTTTGAATTAGACCTTTTGAGTTATAAACGGTTCCGATAAAACGTCACTATTGGAATGATTATTACGCTTAACAATGTTCCAAGCGTAAAAAATGGATTCTAAACGTGTAGGGTCATTTATTTTGGGCTTTTACGAAACGTCACTATAAGACGACGACGTTTCCGAGGTAAATGGGCGTCGTGCAATCATTTTAATTTATTTTTTTAATTTAGTTACCTCTAAAGATTATTTATCGTAAAAAATGGAAATTAAGGGAGACTCCCACTTACGCTTCGATCGGGGCAATTTTTACTTCTCGGGAGATGTTGTAAAATAAATTTTTCGTTCTTTTAGCGAGTTTTTTTTTCGAGGAGAAACGTCAATATAGTATAGTGACGCCTCGTTGGAACCCTAAAATTTTCTTAACAAAGTTGCCCTCGAAAAAAAAACTCGCTTAAGGAACGAAAAATTTATTTTGCAACATCTCCCGAGAAGTAAAAAGTTACGTTATTTTGTGCCCCGATCGAAGCGTAAGTGTGTCGTTTTTATGGTAATCGAGAAACGTCATTATATTATAGTGACGCCATAGAGGAAACCCGGCCTCGATTGATCCCCTCCGAGGATCGTCTCGGCACTTACGAAACGTCACTATCGTATTTTGAGGAAAAAACGAAAAGTTCACGGAAAATATGTTAAAAACATAGAAAAAACAAACAATTAATGATAATTGAATACCTGAATATCAATTCCTAATATAAATATCGACGTAAAGAAATCTTAAAGGTCCCCACTTACGCTTCGATCGGGGCTCAAAATATCGTAACTTTTTACTTTTCGGGAGATGTTGCAAAATAAATTTTTCGTTCCTTAAGCAACTGTTTTTTTCGAGGTCAAGTGTGCTTTATCTATATTATTATTTTTTTTTAATTTAGTCTCCCTTAAATTCAGTTTTCTATGAAAAATAATTTTTAGAGGTAACTAAAAAAAAATATTTAAAAGAACAACGCACGACGCCCATTTCCTATCACTTTAAAAATTAACGTAAAAAAATCTTAATAGTACCCTCCTACGGTTCACTCGGGGCACTAAATAACGTCACTCTCTTCTTTTCGGGAGGTGGTGCAAAATAATTTTTTTGTTCCTTAAGCGAGTTTTTTTCCAGAGAGAAACCAAAAAAAAAAAATAATTACGAATCTAAGTCTTTAAAAAAATTGATAATAATCAGTTATTCACATATTGGATATTTATTTTTTTTCTAATGAGTTCACAACACAGTAAAGTACTTCAGTGATAACGAATACAGACTGGATGGCTGCAAGATAGTTCTTAATTTTTCTTAAATTCTTAATTATTTATCATGATCTATACTATATTTATTTAAATTAATTTTTTTTATAGTTTAGTCTCCCTTAAATTCCATTTTCTACGATAAATAATTTTTAGAGGTAACTAAATTAAAAAAAATAATAAAAAATATTGCACGACGCCCATTTACCTCGGAAACGTCGTCGTCATATAGTGACGTTTCGTAAAAGCCCAAAATAAATGACTACGCGTTTAGAATCCATTTTTTACGCTTAGAAGTCTTTAAGCGTAATAATAGTTCCAATAGTGACGTTTCATCGGAACCGTTTATAACTCAAAAGGTCTAAATCAAAATCGCTCTCCAAAAAGTCGACCTCGGAAAAAATCGAAATTCTTTTTTCAAATTTTAACTTATACCTTCGACTTATAGACTGTACAGAATAAACGTCACTATAATAATAATTAATACGCTTAACGATAGTTCATCACTATCGTATTTTGAGGAAAAAAACGAAAAGTTCACGGATGAAGTTATGATGAAAAATTAGGAAAAATTAAGAACATGGAAAAAATAAACAATTAATGATATGTGAATACCTGAATATCAATTCCTAATATAAATATCGACGTAAAGAAATCTTAAAGGTCCCCACTTACGCTTCGATCGCGGCCGCGCACAGGGCACAAAATAATCGTAACATTTTTGCTTCTCGGGAACGATGTGGCAAAATAAATTTTTCGTTCCTTAAGCGATTTTTTTTTCGAGGGCAAGTGTGCTTTATCTATATTATTATTTTTTTTAATTTAGTCTCCCTTAAATTCAGTTTTCTATGAAAAATAATTTTTAGAGGTATCTAAACAAAAAATATTTAAAAGAACAACGTACGACGCCCATTTCCTATAGGCTTGTTCATTTTTGCTACACTTTAAAAATTTAGCGTTAAAAAATATAAGGTACCCTCCTACGGTTCACTCGGGGCACTAAATAACGTTACTCTCTACTTTCCGGGAGATGGTGCAAAATAATTTTTTTGTTCCTTAAGCGAGTTTTTTTCCCGAGAGAAACCAAAGAAAAATAATTACGGAATCTAAGTCTGTAAAGAATTGATAATAATCAGTTATTCACATATTGGATAAATTTATTTTTTTTCGTCGAGTTCTAATTGTTCTTAAAATTCTTAATTATTTATCATGACCTATACTATATTTATTTATATTAATTTTTTTTTATAGTTTAGTTTCCCTTAAATTCATTTTCTTCGATAAATAATTTTTAGATGTAACTAAATTAAAGAAAAATAATCAAAAATATGCACCGCACCACGCCCATTTACCTCGGAAACGTCCTCGTCATATGGTGACGTTTCGTAAAAGCCCAAATTAAATGACTACGCGTTTAGAATCCATTTTTTACGCTTAGAAGTCTTTAAGCGTAAATGATGTTGCCAATAGTGACGTTTTCTCGGACCGTTATAACCTCTAAAGGTCTGAAATCAAATGCTCTCCAAAAGTCGAGCTCGGAAAGGACAGTTCGAATTTTTTTTCAAATTTTAAACTTATACCTGGGACTTATAAACCGGAACAGAATAACGTCACTGAGTATAATGAGTTATACGCTTAACGATTGTTCATCCTGAAATATTGTGCCGTTGATCGGTTCGAGGTCGTTTTTAGCGTTTAACTCGAGGAAACGTCAATATTATGAAGTGACGGCCGTAGAGGAAACCCGGCTCGATTGATCCCCTCTAAGAGTGTCTAGGTATTACGAAACGTCACTATTCCGTATTTTGAGGAAAAAACGAGAAGATATTTATTTTCACTAAAATTCTTAATTTTCAGTTAATTTTAATATTATCATGATCTATTAGTATATTTAGTTTATATTAATATTCTTTTATAGTTTAGTCTTTTTAAAATTCCAGTTATCTACGATAATATTAATTATTTAGAGTACCGTATATTAAAAAAAATAAGTAAAAGAATATTGCAACGACTCGAAACGTCCTCGTCATATGATGACGTTTTCGTAAAAGTCCCAAAAATAAATGACTCTACCGCGGTTTAGAAGAATCCATTTTACGCTTAGAAGCTGCTTAAGCGTAATAATGGAATTCAATACGTGACGTTTATTTCCGAAACGTTTCTCAACTCGAAGAACGTTCTAAATCAACATCGCTCCAAAAACATCGTTCTTCACAACAAATTGACATCCCCTTTTACTGCAAATTTTCAAACGTTAATGACCTTCGACTTATAAACGTAAGCCAGAATAAACGTCACTATAGTGAATATTAATACGCGTTAACGGATAGTTCATCCTGAAAATTTATGCCGTGATCGCTTCGAGCTCGTTTTTATGGTAGATCGAAGAAACGTATTATATGTGATAGTGACGCACGGTGAGGGAAGAAACCGGCCTCGATTGATCCCACAGGATTCGTCTAGGTAATTACGCGAAACGTCACCTATCGTATTTTGGAAGAATAAAAGACGAGAAGTGAGTGTCACGTGAACAAGAAAAGGAAAAAATTAGGTAAAAATTAAGAACATACGAAAAAAATAAACAATTAATGACTATGTGAATACCTGATAATATTTTCTTTATAAATATCGACGTAAGGAAATCTTAAAGGTCCCCCAATTTACCGCTTCGATCGGCCACAAAAATAACGTTAACATTTTACTCTTCTCCGGAGATGTTGGCCCCAACAATAGATTTTCTCGTTCCTTAAAGCCGAGTTTTTTTTCGGGCAAGTTACTTTAATCTATACTTATTATTATTTATAATTTAGTCTCCCTTTAATTCAGTTTTCTATGAAAAATAATTTTTAGAGGTAACTAAACAAAAAATAATTAAAAAAACAACGCACGACGCACATTTCCTATAGGCTTTGAGCGATTTTTTGCTACACTTTAAAAATTAGCGTAAAAAAATATTAAAGGTACCCTCCTACGGTTCACTCGGGGCACTAAATAACGTTAATCTCTACTTTCCGGGAGATGGGGCAAAATAATTTTTTGGTTCCTTAAGCGAGTTTTTTTACCGAGAGAAACCAAAAAAAAAAAAAATTAATTACGAATCTAAGTCTGCTAGAAGAATTGATAATAGTACATCAGTTATTTCACATATTGATATTTATTGTTTTTTCTCTTCGGTCGTTTTAATTTTTCTTAAATTCTCTAATGATTTAGATGGCTGATGGATCTATACTATACTTTAGTTATTATATTGAATTCTTATTATAGTCAGTCTCCCCTTAAATTCCCATTTTCTTACCGATAAATAATTTTAGGAGGTAACTTAAATTAAAATGAACAATAATAAAAAATATTGCACGACGCCCATACCTCGGAAACGTCCTCGTCGATGATAGTGACGGTTTTCCGGTGAAAAGGGCACAAAATAAAAGACTCTAGCGCTTTAAGATCCCAGTTTGTTTACGCTTAGAAAGTCTTTAAGCGTAACCCAGAATAGTTTCAATAGTGACGTTTCATTCGGAAGCGTTAGTAACTCAAAAGGTACTAAAATTCAAAATCCTCTGCCCAATGAAAGTCGACCTCGGAAGAAAGAATTGAAATTGCCTTTCTTCAACTTTTAACTTATACCCTTCGAACTTATGGACGACAGATTAAACGATCACGTATTTAATAATAATTAATATTGAACGATAGTTCATCCTGAAAAATATTGCGTTTGATTCGTGTGCAGTCCTTTTTATGGTAATCGGAGAAACGTCATTATAGTCATAGTGACGCCCGTAGAGGAAACCTCTCGCATTGATCCCTCGAGGATCGTCATAGTAAATGTACGAAACGTCACTATCGTATTTGAGGAAAAAAACGAAAAATTCACGGATAAAGTTATGATGAAAATATTAGGAAAAATTAAGAACATAGCAAAAATAAACAATTAATGATATGGTGAAACCTGAATATCCCCAATTCTCGCTATATAAATATCACGTAAGGGAAATCTAAAGTCCCCCACTTACGCTTCATCGGCACAAATAAGCCGTAACATTTTACTTCTCGAGATGTTGCCCAAAATAAATTTTTCGCTTCCTTAAGCGAGATTTTTTTCGAGGGCAAGATATCAATTATTCGTATACTATTATTATTATTAATTTAGTCTCCCTTAAATTCGGTTTTCTATGAAAATAATTTTTAGAGCTAACTAAACAAGAATTAATTAAAAAAAAAAACGCACGACGCCCATCACGACATAGGCTTTGAGCGATTTTTTGCTACACTTTAAAAATTAGCGGTAAAAAATATTAAAAGGTACCCTGCCTACGTTCACTCGGCGCGGCACTAACAATTAAACTCCACTCTCTACCTTTCGGGAGGATGGTGCAAATTAATTTTTTGGTTCCTAAGGCGAGTTTTTTTTCGAGGGCAACCAAAAAAAGTTAATTACGAAAATTCCTTAGTATTATTTATCATGATCTATACTATATTATTTAATTAATTTTTTTTATAGATGTAGTCTCCCTTAAATTCCATTTTCTACGGTAAATAATTTTATAGAGGTAACTAATTAAATTAAAATAATAAAAAAATATTGGGCACGACGCCATTTACCTCGGGAAACGTCCTCGTCATATAGTGGCGTTTCGTAAAAGCCCAAAAATAAATGACTGTACGCGTTTAGAATCCATTTTTTACGCTTAGAAGTCTTAAGCGTAATAATAGTTGCCAATCATGACGTTTCATCGAACTGTTTATACTCAAAAAGTTAAAATCAAAATCGCTTTCCCAAAAAGTCGGGGGACTCCTTCCCCGGAATAAAAATTGAATTTTTTTTTTCAAATTTAACTTACACCTTCGAGGCTTATAAACCGGTACAGAATAAACGTCACTATATTAATAATTAATACGCTTAAACGATAGTTCATCCCTGTAAAATATGTGCCGTTTGATAATTAATTTTAAGGTTGTATCTTATAGCTGGACTTTTTCGTAATGCCCCCAAAATATTAGCTTGACGCGATATGTTGTTTATGAAATGATGATGACCCAATTGATTAAGAAATTTAAAAAAAATTAGGAGAAAGAAAAAAAATATATAAATAAATACGTGCATTTCTGGGACCTTTAAGATTTCTTTACGTCGATATTTATATTAAGAATTGATATTCAGTATTCACATATCATTTATTGGGTTTATTTCTATGTTCCTTAAATTTTTCCTAATTTCAATTCATAAACTTTATCCCCCGGACTTTCGTTTTGTTCCTCCAAAATACGACAGTGATCGTTTTCGTAATTTACCGAAGACGATCCCGGAGGGGGATCAATCGCGGCCGGGGGTTTTCCTCTTACGGGGGCGTCACCCATAAATAATGACGTCTCGATTACCCTAAAAACGGACCTCGAACGATCAAACGGCCAATATTTTCAGGGACAACCTTTCGTTAAGCGATTAATCGTTCTTATAATGACGTTTATTTGGTACCATTTCTAAGTCGAAGGTCTAAGTCAAAATTTGAAAAAAAAATTCTCAATTCTTTCCCAAAACGATTTTTTGGAGAGCGATTTTGAATTAAACCTTTGAGTTATAAACGGTTTCGATGAAACGTCAATATGGGAACGATTATTACGCTTAACGATGTTCTAAGCGTAAAAATTGAATTCTAAACGCGTAGAGTCATTTATTTTGGTTTTTTTACGAAAGTCACTATATAACGACGACGTTTCCGAAGTAAATGGGCGTCGTGGAATATTTTTTATTTTTTTTTTTAATTTAGTTACCTCTAAAAAAATTATATATCGTAGAAAATGGAATTTAAGGTAGACTGAGCTATAAAAAATATTAATATAAATATAGTACACTTAAAAAATTAACGAAAAAAAATCTTAAGGGTATCCTCCTACGGTTCGCCCGGGGAGCGAAATAACGTTACTCTCTACTTCTCGGGAGATGGTGCAAAATGAATTTTTTGTTCCTTAAGCGAATTTTTTTTCCGAGAGAAACCAAAAAAAAATAACTACGGAATCTAAGTCTGTAAAGAATTGATAATTGTTTATTCACATATTGGATATATATTTTTTTCTTCGTTTTTAATTTTTCTTAAAGTCCTAATTAATAAACTACATCTATAGCAAAAAATCGCTTAAAGCCTATACATTTATCCGTGAACTTTTCGTTTTTTCCTCAAAATACTATAGTGACGTTTCGTAATTACCAATACAACCCTCGAAGGGGATAAATCGAGGCCGGAATCCCTAGACGGCGTCACTATAATATGATGACGTTTCTCGATTACCATACATACCCAAAAGGTTATAAAATCAAAATCTCTCTGCAAAAAGTCGACATCGGGAAAAATTGAAATTTTTTTTTTCTTCAAATTTTAACTTATAACTTCGACTTATAAACGGTACAAGAATACGTCACTAAAAAATAATTAAAACCCCGCTACACGATAGTTCATCCCTGAGAATATTGCCCCGTTTTGATCGTTGCGAGTCGTTTTGGGGTAATCCCGAGGAAGACGCGATGTATTATCTATAGTTGACGCGCGTAAGAGGAAACCCGGGCCTCCGATTTGACCAATCTGAGGATACGTCTTGGAAATTACCGCATAAAGTCACTATCGTATTTTGAGAAGAAAACCCGAAAGATGTTCAGCGCGATAAAGTTGATGAAAATAGAAAAAGTATAAGGACATTAGAAAGAATAAACAGCTTAATTATAAAGTGAATACCCTTGATATCTCAATTACTTAATATAGAATATCGACGGTAAAGAAATACTTAAAGGTCCACGTACCCCGTTCGATCGTGGCACAAAAATAACGTAACTTTTTTACGTTGATAGGGAGGTGTTGCAAAATAAATTTTTCGTCCCTTAGGCGAGGTTTTTTTTTTTTTCGGGAGAGCAAGGCTGTACCCATTTATTATATATTATTATTTTTTTTTAATTTAGTCTATCCCTTAAAATTCAGTTTTCCATGGAAAAAAATTTTTGAAGGTAACTAAAAAAAATTAATATAAAAAACTACGCACGACCCCCATTTCCTATAGGCTTTGAGCGATTTTGAGGAAAAAAACTTAAAAATGAACGTAAAAAAAATCTAAAGGTATCCTCCTTCGGTTCACTAGGGGCACGAAATAACGTTATCTCTACTTTTCGGGAGATGGTGCAAAATAAATTTTTTGTTCCTTAAGCGAGTTTTTTCCCGAGAGAAACCAAAAAAAAAAAATAATTACGGAATCTAAGCCTGTAAAGAATTGCTAATAATAAGTTATTCACATATTGGATATTTATTTTATCTTCGTTCTTAATTTTTCTAAAATTCCTAATTATTTATCATGATCTATACTATATTTTATTTTATATATTTGTTTTTATAGCTTAGTCTCCCTTTAATTCCATTTTCTACGAATAATATTTTTTAGAGGTAACTAAATTAATAAAAATAATAAAAAATATTGCACGACGCCCATTTACCTCGGAAACGTCCTCGTCATATAGTGACGTTTCGTAAAAGCCCAAAATAAATCACTCTACGCGTTTAGAATCCATTTTTTACGCTTAGAACGTCGTTAAGCGTAAAAATAGTTCCAATAGTGACATTTCATCGGAACCGTTTATAACTCAAAAGTCTTAATCAAAATCGCTTCTCCAAAAAGTCGACCTCGGGAAAAAAAAAAAATTTTTTTTTTGCGAATTTTAACTTTACCTCGACTTATAAACGTACAGATACACGTCAAC
>JABUQX010095846.1:0-41034 GCA_015478945.1 Trachelipus rathkii | reverse complement strand
CCCATTCTTCTCCGTTACTGGTTGTGGCTAAAAAGAATAGCCCGAAACCAAGGGTGTGTCTGGATTACAGGTACCTCAACTCCCATAGCGTTCAGGACGTGTTCCCTCTGCCTTCAATCGACGAAATTTTTACGTCCCTAGGGGGGAACACGGTATTTACGTCCGTAGATTTATTGGACGCGTATAACGCCTTAGAATTAGAGGAAGGGACGCAAAAGTTGATGGCATTTAGGACGAGGAAGGGCCTCTGGTGTCCCACTCGCTTGATGTTCGGACATAAGAATGCCCCTAGCATTTATGCCCGCACGATGACAATGGCCTTGAACCACCTCTTAGGACCCGTCGCACAAGTCTATCTAGACGACGTTTTGATCCTGGGCAGGAACGTGGAGGAACACTTAAAATTGAAAGTACTTTGCTGCTTTCGAGAAATAATGCTGAATAAGGTATGCAATTAGCTCTACGTCATGTTTTGCACCCAAGGTTAAAATAGGAAGAGACTTGATTGCAGATCCGGCCAAGGTAAAAACAATGAAGGGTTTCAAATCCCTCCCTACAAATCAGCAGAAGGAGACACAGTCATAGGTTTCTTCTCTACCAAACACCTCATAAAAGGGACTTTGCCGCAGTAACTAACTTCTTTGTGCAGTCTGATAAGAAAATGTTCCTTTTCTTTGGACGGAAAAACAACAACAAGCTTTCGACACTTTGAAAGAGAAACTAGTAGTACAGCCACAACTAACTTTCCCTGATTACAGCAAAGAATTCTTCGTGAATACAGACGCCAGTAATTACGGAATAGGAGGAGTGTTGTATCAACTGACAGATGAAGGGAAAGAGAAGCCCTTATCTTTCGTGTCCCGGACACTCAGGGGCAGTGAGTTAAACTATGATACGATCGAAAAGGAGTGTTTAGCCGTGGTGTTCTGCTTGCAAAAGTTTAAGAACACCATCTTCGGCTATAAGGTCACTATCATCACCGACAACCAACCTCTCTGCTTCATTTTTAGAAATAAGCAGCAGACCGGCCGTTTAGCTCGATGGAATCTCTTAGTAAACAGTTTCTCACCCACCATAGTGTATAAAAAAGGAAAGAACAACGTTGCCCCAGACTATTTGAGTAGGCATCCGGCATCTAATGTGTTCCTGGTCAAAGAAACAGCGAAAACAGAGAGAACAGAGAAAGTAGAGAAAGCAGAAACAACAGACAAGTTCCCGCGAATCGATTTCGCATTGAGTCGGGAAAATTTCATTAAAGAGCAACAGAAATGTCCACGTGTAGGAAAATTGGTAAAATGGGCTGAAGAGAATCCCAATACACATCCACACATCCTAATAAAAGGCATCTTACACTACGCCGTGGAAGCAAAACCTTATCTTGTACATGTTCCAGATAGTATGATTTACAGTGTAATGACCAGTGCCACGCTTCACTCGCTGGTGGACACGGTGGTCAGCAAAGAACTGAAAAGAGAGTAGGGGAGAAATACCATTTCCCTGGTGTTCAAAAGTTGGTCAAGGAATACTGTAGTCAATGTGTGTCGTGCGCCAGAACAAAGGGTCCTAGACCCCCTGTCGCAGAGATTAATAGATGGCCGCTGCCGTACACACCTTTCTCACGCGTTCATGTTGACAGTATTGGAAAATTACCTCTTGTACAGGATCAGGAGCCAAGTACATCTTAGTATTTCGCGACGTTTTAACACGGTATGTTGAGTTAGTGCCTTGCAAGACTAGGACGAGCGAGGAATGTGCCAGAGCACTTCAAGAGAGGGTCATATGTAGACATAGCGCCCCTCAGCTGCTTGTGTCTGACAATGCCTTGGAATTTACGAGCCAGGTATTTAAGGACTTATGTAAGGCGTGGAGAATAAAGAAGGTGGAAATTTTGCCTTACAAAGCCTCCCAAAATGGTGTTGTAGAAAGAATAAATGCTGATATTGAATCTTTCTTGCGACACTACGTGAATGCAAACCACCGAGATTGGGATAAATACCTGAGTTTTGCCCAAATCGCTATCAATTCCGCGTATAATCGATCTATAGGGTCTTCACCCCACTTCCTGTTACATGGTTACATAAAGAGGCTCCCTTACGAGATGCCTGATTATGTATCACCCTTTGTGAATAAGTCCGAGAAGATGAGATTCATTTCGGACGAAGTGGATACGATAGTAGAGAGGATCGATTATATAAGAGATTTGGCAAGAGAGAAGTTAGAAGCGGAAACCACAAAAACTTTGGAGCAACAACATAAAAGGGCCAAGCAAAGAGAGTTCAAGATCGGAGATTACGTCTTCGAGCAGTCAAACCGCCCCATCAAAGTTCGAAGCTATGTCCCAAGTTTGACGGGCCATATATTGTCCGATGTTTAAGAGGACCTAACAAGTTGATGGTGTGTTGTTTACATTCAGGCCGAGACTTCCCAGTCCATGTGGACAACGCCAAGGTGGTCCCAGCAGAAAAGTTCACCGAGTCACATTTTGACTTTATGAATGATGAAGTTTGGAATCCCCACGCCGTGGAAGAAATGTTAAGCTCCAAAGAACAAAAAAGGGAAAGAATTGAGGAAAGGCAACAAAGAAGTGACCCAAAAGTCCCTTCAGAGAGAAAAGAAGAAGACGGAAAAAGAGAAGAGGAGGAAGAAGAGGAAGAAGAAGCAGAAGAAGACGAAGAAGACGAAGAAGACGAAGAAGATGAAGTAGTAGATGAAGTGGAAGAGCTTCCTCCTCCCACAAATCAAATGTCTTTCAGCCCGGACACAGCTATTTTCCAATTCCCCATTACCCACAATCTCACCAAGAATGCTACAACTCTTACTCTACTCCCCCACCTCAGCCGGTACCAAGTGGTACGAATTCCTGGAGCCATCAGCCTCCAGTGCAACAACCGACCCCGGTGGAACCCGTAAGAGAAAGTAGACCTGTGGAAGAAAGAAGATTTAGCAGTGAGATTGTAGAAAGAAGAAGATATAGCGATGTACTCGCCGGAAGAGGCCGTCCAGGCAGTGAATTCAAGTGTTCCACTCCGAAAATTGACTTCCCTAAGACTCCCTCCAACACTGCGGTGCGGAGAAAAGAGTTCAGACCATCTTTATCCCCAATTCAGCAAGAGATTTCCCTAGACCCTGTTCAAGAAATTTCTCAGGAGCCGCCAGCACACGAAGGTGAGGTGTACGGAGCTTATGGTGGAGCAATTCCCCTGTGAAATCTCAAATTTCCCCAGTGAAAGATGGCCACTATCCCATTCCCTCGGTCGTAGATACATCTCCTAAGGTATTTATCCCAGATAACAGAAAACAGGACCCCTCTTACAGGCCCCATAATCTGTTCACTGGTCCTAGAGATTCTACACCCCGAGTTACCCGAAGTCAAACCAGGATGAAGGAACAAGCTTTACAGCAACAGCCCGAGGCAAGTGACAACACGGAGACTACAGCGAAGACTCCTGTCCAGCCTCCACCTGTCGAGCGGATTTGAACACCACAGTCCGTGGAGGAAAAACTTGGTATTTGCCTCCTGGTTACTAGTTCACCCCAATTCTGTATATACTTCTGTATATTCCTAGATTTAAGAGAAAATTCTTTAGTTTGTAGAATGGATTCTTCTTATTCTTCTAGTCTAAGAAGGATACTCTTAATTTTAAGACCTTGATAAAAGTACATTTCGCTTCGCGTTTGTACTAAATTTTTTTTTTCTAGTTAAGAAATACTTAGTGGATTAGGAAAAACCTTAGACTGGATTAGACAACGATCGTTATAATTTTAAGAAAATTAGCTGGATTAGTATACATTCCTTACCTTTTAAGATATTAGTCGGGATTAATACTTATTCATAGGATATCTAATCTTAGAATTTAGTTGTAGATTCCATAAATCTTAGGATAGATTAATTCAGTTTTAGTTTCACTCATTTTTTTTTTTTTTATAAAAACCTTTAAAAATATGTTCACTCTCTCAGAACAGGGGGACAACAATTTTTATTACAAAAATAAAAATACAAATAAAAATACAAAAAACTTTTCTATTAAGAAAACAAAAAATAAGTAAAAAAGTAATAAATGTGCAGCAAGCTAAGTAAGCAACCTTTAGTAACACAGTAAGTAAATAATGTACTAACTATGAGTAAATAAACTTTAAACCCCTTCTTCGTAATAACTAATGCTAGTAAGTAAGTAAGTAATATCACTAACTTAGTAAATAAACCATTAAGTATTAAGCAACATACAACTTTGAGTTTAAAAACTCACTTTTAGATTTTAAGCCAACTAACTCGATTATAATTAAGAAAACATTAGTTTAACAATAAAATGCGAACGCTTTAACTAACCAATTAATTTTAAAGAACATTAATTAAACATAGGCGACCTTTAAAAATTTCAAAACCAAGAAAAGTATAAAGTATAAATATTTCAGAAATGAATTTCGGAATACCAGCTTTGTTGCTACTCATCATCGTATCAACATGCCAAAGCAACCTCATAAATGAAAAAGAAGAAACGAAGATTCTACCTGGTTTAGTTTTATATCGTACAGGAGAAGTCAACTTCATAGAAGGATACCTCGATCTTGTTATTTCCTTAGAATGTCCCACAGACATTAAAGAAACTATCATCAAGACGACTAAACTGGTAACCAACGTCAAAGAATCATTTCTACCATCGTTCGAAACCATGTTTCTAAATGTTTCAACACATCAACGGGCTCACCAATGGGAATTCAAACTTATGACCATTCGAGTAAAAGTATTAGCCCAGAAATTGAACGAAGTAAGTGAACTGCCTTGGATCTCTGCAAGATCAAAAAGGAAGCGAGCCGCTTTTGAATTTGGAGGAGACGTCCTCAACATTCTTTTTGGCACTGCTACCGATAAACAGGTAAAACTACTTCGAAAAAAGATCAACATCTTAGGTAACTATGCCTCTACCTCAAATTAAAGGAACAACTGAAAGCGAATACTCGTACTTTAATAAACTTTAGGGATAGCTTACAAAAATTAATAGAATTTCAGAATAGTCTAAGTGCTACGCACAATATAATAAACCAATTGGGAAGCATCAGGGCGTTAATATAAATTTAATTGAACAAACCGTTCAGAACATCCATCAAATCCACCAATTAGTGATAAATTCACTCCAACTCGCTAAAAACAAAATCACCAACTCACAACTTTTTTCTCCCATCTTCCTATTGCCTTTCATACTAGAAATGAACAAAGAGACCAAACTTCATACAGTCATTCCTCTAGAAACAAAAACTTATCAAACGTTTCTAACCTATTCTTGGACTATTCAATCTGCAACTAACCCATATGAACTAATCACCTTAATTCCTTTTATCTCAATAGAGAAATTCGTTTCCTACAAACTAATACCTTTTCCTACCCACCTTCCTTTAAATAAATCATTAGTTCGAGTCATGTACAACGACCCAAATAGTTACTTCTTTGTAAATTACGGTAATCGGAAGTACACTTACCTTAAAGAATCAGCCCATGATCTTTGTCGACATTTAGGCCAACTAGCAGTTTGTCCCCAGTCCCAAGTGTTTGCTTCCATTGATGATCAGTCTTGCTTACTATCTTTAATCTTGAACTTCACTAATGACTTTTCACACTGCCCTATCGCAGAATATAAGTCTATAGAACCTTATACTGTCGCTTTAGGACACTTCACCCTGATTTCTTTTTCAGAAAAAACTAGGGCTTCGATTGCATGTGAGAAACCCAATTCTATCCAGCATGTCTATGACTATGTCTTTACTATTCCTCACGGATGTGCTTTCATCTCTTCTAAGTTTCAGTTTAAGAACCCTATTCATCTTGAAAAGAACATAACCCTTTCTTCCTTAATTTCTTATTCTGATCACGTTTTATTCAACTTCTTATCTCACGTTGCTTTACCTAACATTTCTTCTGTTTTGTTCCCTAAGTTTCAAACCTTAAAAGAAATTCATTGGAATCAAAGACTAGATCAGTTAAATCAAACAATGCACCCTTTTACACCGTACTTTCCCCAGATAAAATTCATTCCATACATTGGAGGAGGAACCTCTGGCACGATCTTTTTCATCATAGTTCTTGTCATTGCGTATTTCGTTTGGACGAAAAGAGTATTTCTTTGCAATATGTGCCTGCCCAAAACACCCATTCAAACTGAAAGCATCCCACTTCAGGCCGTCCCAACATCTAACGTACGTATCCAACTAGCACCTGAAGATGCTCCCTCAAATAACCTGGTTCAGATAAGATCTCGACCCAGCTCCCCAACTCCTATTCAACGTTTGTCTTTACTCCCAAGACCTCCTATGCCTCTTCCTAACACTCGAGCTATTACTTCCTCTGAAAATCAAGCGACTTATTCGAATTAGAAAATCAATCCTTGAGTAATGATTTTTCCCGGGGAGGGGACCTTTATCGTACGTATAGTACTTTTAATTCGAAATGTATTCCATCTTTTAAATTAGATTCCAACATTTATAAATTAGATTCAAAAATACGTTCTGAGACGTATTCTGTGAAATCAAAATCGATCGAAATAGGTCGCTTAGAAACAAAGGCTTCCCGCCTTCCTCTTGCTCGTAACGACGACGCAATAGAATTCCTGTTTGGGTTTGTATTGCGTGCATTGGAGGATTGTCATTTGCAATCCTACAAGAGCGCCTCAGTCGCTCCTTGCTGGGTAATCTGTAGAGTTGAAAGTGAACGCTTGTGCGAGAATTTGATCCTTTTCACCTCTCTACTGTCACTATGTCTATATATATATATATATATATATATATATATATATATATATATATATATATATATATAATTATATCAAATATTCCTGTTGTGCTTGATCCAGTTTACCTGGCCGGAAACTAATAAAATATGGTGAATCAGAGATCGACCCCACTCACCAATATATATATATATATATATATATATATATATATATATATATATATATATTACATGCTAAAAGAATGTAATTGTATTAATAATCACATTCTTCCGGTATGCTTATAATTATATTTTACAGCATGATAAACATTTTATATCTTAAATAAAAGAATCAGCTCCATAAACAAAGCGAAGCTAAAACGTTTATCATTATGGCATTATTATCTGACCTATAAGAGGTATGTAAAATGTGAATATTCTTTTCAGTGTATCATAAATTTGTGTCCTTCTAATTAATCAGTATGTAATTATTAAATGAAACATGATTCTATTATGTATTTAGATGGAATAAGCCATCAGGTAAAATATTTAGATGGAATAAGCCATCAGGTAAAATATTTAGATGGAATAAGCCATCAGGTAAAATATTTAGATGGAATAAGCCATCAGGTAAAATATGCTTTGATGTATTGTTTTATGTCTATGAATGCTAATCATGCCACCGCATGCTTCTCAATCAAATATGTATTTCATTAGTAATTATTAACACTTTCATTTAATTCCAGCAATTAGATTTCTTTTATGTATTTTATTATCAAAAGTTTATTATTCCTAGGTGTTCTTTATATGGATCTTGTTTTGTGATTTGAATTTTGTCTGTAAAAAGTCCCACATTGGGCGAAAATAAATATCACTAGAAGACTTGCTTAACTGCCCTTCTAGCCATAGATAGTAATAAGGAATCAAGAATACATTACTATATATATATATATATATATACTTTCCACCCTTACACCATATATATATATATATATATATATATAATGCTATATATATATATATATATATATATCTTCCTTCCTTCTCACCCTTGACCACCCCATCGTGGGAGGGGCCATACCAAGTCCAGGTACCCCGCCGATGCCTCCGACCTTCTCCAGAGATCTTCCAAGGCTGAAATGTTGCAGATTGTTCTCGATTGAGAGTTAAATAGACAGGAGAGAAAAAAGTGAGATGTGTCCTCCGGAACCTGGTTATAGTTTTGACAGGTGTTTGTGGTGTTTGGTTGAGTTTGAATCTGTGTTCGTAATATTGTAAGTTAGAGTGGTGATCGCATCTTAACTTGGCCAAGGATAACTGAGTGGTTCTTGGTAATGAGTTGAATTCAGGTGCTATTTCTGGTGGGTGTTTGTTTAAAATGTTGCTTGGTGGTCTGCGTCTTAAGTAGTTTGTTGGAGGTGGAATTTGTTCAGAATTTGTTTGTAATATAGAGTTGGTGAAGAAGGAGGTTGTTTGAGTCTGTAGTGGATGGAGTTAGAGGAGGAAGTGAGGCATGGGTGTTGTTGTGTTGGGATTTTCGTAAAGAATTGTGTGTCTATTATATCCAGGCGAGTGCCTATGGATGGTATTTTTATTTTCTTCGGGTAGGTATTGTTGTGATGTTGTTAATGTATATGATCCTGTTATGATTCTTAGTACTTTGTTTTCTGTCGGTTGGAGTTTCTTAATTTTTTTTTTGTCAGAATTGGGTGTCAAGTTGGAGATGCGTAGTTTAGAGTCGGACGAATGTATTGTTTGTATATGGTGGTGGTTTATGTCTGTTTATTGTTTGTGAAGTCTGTGCCAGCGATGGTTCTTAATATGTTCAGTTTCTTGTTTGCAGTTGAAATTATGTTATCTGTGTGTTTTGTGAAGGTGATATGAGTGCCAAGTGTTACTCCAAGGATTTTGAGAGCTTTGTTGAAGGGTATGGCAATGTCGTTTAAGTATGGTGAGGCGGACATTCTGCTTATCTTCAGCCATGTTTGAAGTTGGTTGATGTATTGTTGTGTCAGGTTTGTGGCCGTGTTTAGGTTCTGGTGTGTAGTGGCTATGGTAATGTCATCTGCGTAGGTTGTTATGATTGTGTGTTCTGTTTGTGGTTGTGGGAAATCAGCCGTGAATAGGTTGAATAGTTTGGGGGACAGTATTGCGATTTGGGATACTCTGTTATTGATGTTTACTATTCTGGATTTTGTATTGTTTGTTTGAATTTGTGCTGCTCTTCCTGATAGGTAATTGGAAATCCATTTCTTTAGGTTAGTGGGAATGTTAGATTTTGTTATTTTGTGGATCAAGTTATATTTAGGTAGTGTATCGAATGCTTTGTTGATGTTGATTGCTATGATTATTATTTTGTGAGTGGGTTTTGAGTTTAGGCCGTTGATTGTGGGTTGAATGATGTTTATGAGTGTGGTTGTAGTTGAATGGTTTTGTTTGAAACCGTGTTGGAATTTGTTTGATGATGTGTGGAGTTATTTTCTTTAGTATGGTTTTTTCTAGTAGTTTGCATAATGTTGATAGTAGAGATATGGGGCGATATGATGATGATGATGATGAAGGGTCAGAGGGGTCTTTTCCTGGTTTTAGTTTGGGTATAATGATAGCTTTTATCCAGATAAGGGGAATGAAATTTAGGATGATGGAACTATTTTATATTTGTGCTAATTGAGTTAAAGCTGTGGTCCCTAGGTGTTTGGGTGTTTGTTTGAGATGTTGTCTGGGCCAGTTGCAGGTGAGTTTTCAAGTGTCTTTGTTATGTTTTCTAGGTCAGTTGTGGCTATTTCTATTGTTAGGTCGTGGTTGAGTTTTATTTTCTTGAGAGCTTTGATGATTTTCCTGTTTTGAGGGTGTGTGGGTTTTGACTCTGCTTTGCGAAGTGAGTTGCGAGAATGTTTCCGTGTTGTTTATTGGTTTGGGGGTTTTGTTGCTTGGGTTTTTGATAAATTTGTGAGTGTGCCTTTATTGGTTGGTTGAGTTTTTCAGTGTATTTATTGTTTTCCACATTCTGGTGTTACTCATGTGTTGGATGTTCTTGGTAAGGAAGGTTTGGAAGTTATATATATATATATATATATATATATATATATATATATATATATATATATATATATATATATATATATATATATATATATAATATATAATATATATATATTTTTATATATATATTTATATATATATATCTATATAAATACATACATATACATAAATACATACATACATATATATATATATATATATATATATATATATATATATATATATATATATATATATATATATATATATATATATATATATATATATATATATATATATATATATATGTATATATATATATATATATACAAATAAAAGTTTTTTCTTAAAAAATATGGGAGATATAAAATATATATATATATATATATATATATATATATATATATATAACTGCTATATATATATATATATATATATATATATATATATATATAATATATATATATATATATATATATATATATATATATATGTATCAACCCTTGAAGAGTTGAATACAGTGGTAATAAAAAAGGGGTAGTTACTTTTTATTTTTATTTCTAAGAATAATTAAATCAGATAGTAAATAATGGTATCAATGTTAACAGTTAACACAATGGGCCAGTTCACAGTCATTAATAAGATTTATGAAAGTTAACACAATAATTTCTATAATCAAACATAACTTTCCGGTCTTTTTACGCAGGCTACAAAATGCGATTTCTCTTCTTATAACGTGAGGTCCTAACGCATCTCTCTTCTTATGGTATGAGACGCTAACTGCCTTCAAAATCCGAAATTCCCCTACTCTCGGCACTCCGTTTGGACGTACGTTTCCGCAGCTGTCCATTACATTTGAAAGTGCCCTCACAAAAGAATCGTTAAATATTTCCCTTATACAATGAAATAATAATTAAAATTTAATGTACGGATGCATATATTAAGTATACATAGTTATTATAGTAAGGGTAGAGAAACCTGCCCTTACACGTTTTTTTTTTTTTTTTTTTTTTTTGTAGTAATTTTGATATTATTATTACGAAATACAAATTTTATTCTTACAATACATTGTTACAAAATATATATAAACAAACCTTATTAATTTTACAATATCCCATTACAAAATTGATTTCGGTTTTATAACCTCTATTACATAACATAAGACCGCCTTCGATTTATATGGTGGGAGAAGATAGAGGTAATATCGAATTCCGTACTTCTCGCAAGAGGCCAAGAGTTTCATCATCTATTGAAACGTTACGGTTTGTTTCGGGATCAAGCATGTAATTATAATAGAAGTCAATAATGAACCCATATTTCTCCAAAAAAGACATCCCCAAAATATTGAAACTTATTTCTGCAGCGAATGCGTATAATTCATATTGCCTTCCAAGCCCAATATCAACTTTAATCAATTTCTTATTATAAATAGATATCAATGTTCCGTTAGCTGCTGTTACAGAACCCATCATACCCCCACTCCTATCTGCCTCTGAAGGCCGTATTAAATTTAAAGAACTTCCCCAATCTAAAAAAAAACTATTATTAGTTCTCCTATCTATAATAGAATAAAACTTCATAAAAACTGCCCTCTTTGTAATCATCGCCGTTCCAACATTAACACAATTTTTCTTTAAAAAAGTCGTATCCCTTTCGTTTCCGAAATTTATCCAATTAACACCATCATAATTTTCGCTATCATCAACAATATCATTATCATTATCATTATTGTTATTATTCTTTTCATTATTATTATTATTTTTTATTATTATTATTATTATTATTATTATTATTACTACTGCTACTACTACTATCGCTTTCATCATCATTATTATTATTGGCAGAATAGTAATTCAATGCTCTACGTTCTTCCTCGATTCGCTCCTGGGAGCTTAAGTCACAAGCGCTACGATACCCTTCTCCCCCCCGCAATTCAGTCATTACAGTATTTTCAAATATTCCATTTTCTACATCTGTACTTAAACTACCCTCTTGCTCCGCATGCGTCGAGCTACAGACTAAATCCAAATCGGGCCTGATCTCGGTACTCTCTCCTGCCCCATCAAGGGAATGAACTGACTCAACGGGAGGGACAAATAATCCCCCATCAGAGACATTTTCTGTAATAGCGGCTATAGTCGGATCAGTAACATTATAATTATTATTTTGACAGATATTTCTATTATCATAGTTGGCATTCCTGACATATTTATATCTATTATTATAATTTGTGTTCCTATTATAATTATAATTATTATAAATACCATCATGATTCACATTTCTATTATTATAATTATTATCATAGTTTGCAACCCTACTCCATTTATAAACATTATTATGATTAATATTTCTATTACGCCTATAATTATAATTATTAAAAGTACCCTTTCTGTAGCAGGCATCTCGAAAATTGTTAGTGTAATATTTTCTACGTTTATCAAAATGTCTGTAATTATGGCTATAATTTCTACCGTTATTATGATTATTATTTTTATTATAATAATAATATCTTCTACCATTATAGTTATTATTATGACTATCATTATAATGATTATTGTAAAAACCATTTCTACTAAAATTATTGTGATTATTATTATAAAACCATCTTCTACTATTACAGTTATTATTGTGACTATTATTATAATGATTATTGTAAAAACCATTTCTACTAAAATTATTATGATTATTATTATAAAACCATCCTCTACTATTAAAGTTATTATTGTGACTATTATTATAATGATTATTGTAAAACCCATTTCTACTAAAAATTTTACCTCTATTATTAAAATTTTTCCTTACGTATTTATTCCCCTTGTCGATCGAGTTATAGGGGGGCCTAAACGTTTCCCTGTCTTGAATTTTGATTGTCAATGTTGATTGAAGAATTTCTTGAAGTCGCATATTGTTTTCATTAGGTCTGTGATTGTTCCAATTAGAGAAATCATTTCTTCCGTGGTTTTTTTCTGTACAGCTATCAGGTGGTCTATTTTGCTTTGGTGCGTTGAAGATTCTCCTTGTCCATTTTGAGAAAAGTTGTCTGCCTCCCTTGTTCCCCCATTCTGGAGAAATTCGTGAGGGATATGTGAATTGGGGTTTGAACCGTTTGAGATTTCAGGCCAAGTTGTAGAGTCATCGTTTTTGTTTCAAATTTGGGTTGCTTCTTTTTTTTAAAGTTGGGCAATCTTTAACGGTTTTTTTTTTTTTTTTTTTTTTTTTTTTTTTTTACTTTGGTTAGGGTTTCTCGTTTCACTGTTTTTTTTTTGTATGTTTTTGTGTGTGTTTGTTTTTTGATCGGCACTTTTTTTTTCCACTTCACTTCACTGAATAAAATTTTGTTTATGATTTTGCGTTTGTTTTACTTCACTTTTGTATATCAAATGTTTGTTTGTTCGTTCACTCTGGGAGTCACCATTTCTTTGTATTAACCTTTGTAGAGTTGAATACAGTGGTAATAAAAAGGGGTAGTTACTTTTTATTTTTATTTCTAAGAATAATTAAATCAGATAGTAAATAATGGTATCAATGTTAACAGTTAACACAATGGGCCAGTTCACAGTCATTAATAAGATTTATGAAAGTTAACACAATAATTTCTACGACCAAAACATAACTTTCCGGTCTTTTAACGAGCCGAAGCTTAATGCGATTTCTCTTCTTGTAACTTGAAGTCTAAACCAACGCATCTCTCTTCTTATGGTATGAGACGCTAACTGCCTTCAAAATCCGAAATTCCCCTACTCTCGGCACTCCGTTTGGACGTACGTTTCCGCAGCTGTCCATTACATTTGAAGTGCCCTCACAAAAGAATCGTTAAATTTCCCTTATACAATGAAATAATAATTAAAATTTAATGTACGGATGCATATATTAAGTATACATAGTTATTATAGTAAGGGTAGAGAAACCTGCCCTTACATATATATATATATATATACAGTGTTTCTTTCAGACAATTTTCTCCGGGGGGGCTTTACAGAGATTCGGGGGGGCACATAAGTATAACATAATTTACATAAAAATAAAGGATAATGATATTCTTGTCACTTGTCAGCTAATCTTATTAGATACTGTCTTACTGAAATAGTAAATATCCGAAATATAACCAAATCTTTACTTGCAAAAATATAGCAATCTATTTGTGAAATTTATTGGGAAGTTAGTTAGATAAATAAAATAACATAAGAGTACGAAAACATTATTATGAGAGAATATTATAATTAAAATATATATGAGTAATATGACCTTTTCAAATAAGGAAATAGATCTTTGGTAAAAACAAATTATATATATATATATATATATATATATATATATATATATATATATATATATATATATATATATATATATATATATAATAATATATATATATATATCTTATATATATATATATATATATATATATATATAATTTCAATGTACATAACACTGAATGGTTGGGGTCCTCTCATACCGATTTAGGTGGGGAGGAGGCCGAATCATTCAGCATTCTCAACGATCTGGAGCAACTAATTAAAGAACCCACACACATTCCGGATCGTCCTAACCAATTCTTGAACACACTTGACCTATGTTTCACCACTAGTCCTTCTCTCTTAAAATACACCACTTTCGCTCCTATCGGTAAATCTGACCACAACCTTATATCTCTTAATTTTAATACTTTCTCTCCAACAGCTCCATCCTGCCCTACTCGTTTTTTCTGGCACTTTGATCGGGCCGATTGGGGGGCCTTGCGTTGCTTCTACGCTAACTATAATTGGAATGACTGCTTTGTCTCTGGTGACGCTTCGACTTCTGCCGATAAGGTGGGAGCTGTAGTCGTTGATGGGATGAGCAGGTTCATTCCTTCTTCGACTAAATCTTTCTCTCCTCATAATCCATGGTTCGATCGTGCTTGTTCTCTGGCCATTCAGACTAGAGACAGTGCGTATCGGGAGTGGAAAAATTCTCGTTCTCCTATCACTCTTGCTAATTTTCATTCTGCTAGAAATCGTTGCAGGGATACTCTTTGACGAGCAAAGCGAGCTTTCATCAAAAGAAAGTGCGCTAACCTCCTTGGTTCTCCTACTGACAAATCTTTCTGGCCTCTTGCCAAAAACATCTCTAACAACTTCTGTAAATCTGTCTTTCCTCCTCTTATTCGATCTGTTGGTTCTGTTGCTAATTCTCCAACTGAAAAGGAAAATCTCTTCGGCCTCCTATTTTCCTCTAACTCAACCCTGGACGATTCTGGCATTCCTCATCCTCCTCCTTCTCCTCTCAGGTGTCCTATGCCTTTGCCTGTGATTACATTCGATCGGGTGCATGGGCTCCTGAAATCTATGAACGTTAGGAAGGCAGGTGGCCCGGATGGCATTCCTCCCCGAGTTTTGAGGGAGTGTGCTTCCGTGCTGACCCCGCCCCTCGTTCAACTATATTCTCTATGTCTCAATACTAACACTTTCCCTCAGTGTTGGAAGCACGCACATGTCCAACCGATTCCAAAAAAGGTAGCCGCTCTGATCCTTCTAACTATCGCCCTATAGCTCTCTTGTGTTCTATCTAAGATCTTTGAAACCCTTCTCAACTCTCATTTCTTAGATCATCTAGAATCTCATTCACTTCTTTCCGATCGCCAGTATGGCTTTCGGCGTTCAAGGTCTACTAGCGATATACTTTCCTATCTTACTGATTTATGGTTTTCCGCCCTTAGGAACTACGGGGAGACTTGCGTGGTGGCGCTTGACATATCCAAAGCATTTGACCGGGTATGGCACGCGTCACTGCTCTCCAAGCTCCCTTCCTTTGGGTTTCCTCCTTCCCTTTGCTTACTTATGTCTAGTTTTCTCTCAAATCGCTCAATGTCGGCTGTTGTTGACGGGGCGACTTCTTCTTCTTTTCTGTTAATTGTGGTGTTCCTCAGGGTTCTGTCTTATCTCCTACTTTATTCTTACTTTTCATTAACGATCTTCTCACCTGCACATCTAACTCTATCCACTCGTATGCCGATGACTCGACCCTTCATTCTTCAACTCATTTCAATTCTGCTCCCTCTTTTACTTCTAGAATTGCTTCTCGTCTTAATCTTTCCGATTCTATTCTCGCTGATCTGGATAGGATTTCCGGGTGGGGTCGTCTCGACCTTGTGAAATTTAATTCTTTAAAAACTCAACTTCTACAAATCTCCCTCTCTAAAACACCTTCCAACTTTCCTATCTCTTTCGACGGTTCTCTCGTCTCTCCTGTTGACAATATATACATCCTTGGCCTTAACATAAACAAAAAAATGTCTTGGAAACCTCACATCACAACGGTTGCTAGGGCGGCCTCAAAGAAACTGGGATTCTGTTTAGACTGCGAGACTGTTTGCTTCAGCTATACAAGGGCCTCATCCGACCTTGTATGGAGTACTGCTCTCATATCTGGGGGGGCTCTCGCTTCACCCGGCTTTTGGACAGGGTCGAGTCAAAGGCCAAAAGACTTATAAACTGTTCCGTACTTTCCACTTCACTTGACCCTCTATCTTTGCGGCGCGATGTTGGTGCTTTATCTCTTTTCTATATAGGTACCGCAGCGGCAGGTGCTCGTCGAGGGAACTTGTCACTCGCGTACCTCGTAGCAAAAGGGGTGCTGTGTCTGCGCATGAGTTTTGTGTGGATATTGGCAACTCCAGACTAGTTTGCTGCGGTGCTTCCTTCTTTCCAGCCACTTCTGTTCTGTGGAATTCTCTTCCATCTTCTGTGTTTCCTGCTGAATTTAATCTCCCACACTTCAAAGCCTGCGTCTGTGCTCATCTGCGTAATTTGCGTTAGTTGTGTACTTCTGAGGCGTGCAACACCCCCTCCTTGAATAGGGCTTTGCCCGTGAGTGGTGGTGACAACTGTATATATATATATATATATATATATATATATATATATATATATATATATATATATATATATATATATATATATATATATATATATATATATATATATATATATATATATATATATATATATATATAAATTTTTTTTATATAGAATATCTATATATATATAACACTTTAGCTTTACCCGTATCCCCGACGTTAGTACTTAGTAAGTTAGGGTATTAAAGAAGTAAGTTTAAAGGAATCGTATACGACGAGTTTTCTTCGTCGCATACAAGTCTACAGTTTTTTTTAGAAAATCCTCAGTTGGATTCTCAGACCAATCGATGCTTGTCATCATACAATGCATTAAGGTTTCTGGCAGCATTCTATTTCTGGACAGGGTCGTAGTCGGCCAAAAGACTTATACAATCTTTTAACCGAGGCTATCGTTACAGGAACGACAAGAAAGATTTCACAGAGTTTTTGTAACTCGCAATATCCCACGTCCGCTTCCAATATTTTCGACAATGGGCTTTTATCTGCTTTAACTATTTCGCTTTCGAGCATGGAATTGATATAAAAAAATGAAGGATTTCAGGTCAGCTAGTACACCTTCCGCATTAAACATCGGAAATCTGTCACAAAATTTTCTAACTTCAATATCCGGTAAATTTGTTAATGACTGAAACGTCTCAAAGCGACTAGCAAATATCATTATATCAATTGATTTGTCGTTGAACCTTACTTCAATTTGACTGTGGTTGAACCTTTCTTCAATTTCTTCATTACACTATCGCAGTATATTTTCATCCCTTTAAATGCATTTTCTTATCTTCATCAGCAATCAGGCGCACTTTAGAT
The DNA here is from genome assembly GCA_015478945.1 of Trachelipus rathkii. Taxonomy (NCBI): domain Eukaryota; kingdom Metazoa; phylum Arthropoda; class Malacostraca; order Isopoda; family Trachelipodidae; genus Trachelipus; species Trachelipus rathkii. Next base: position 23,611 of record JABUQX010095846.1, on the reverse strand, counting down.
ACAAACTCCTCCATTATTTCACACCGAACGTTTTTTTGTAAGTCACTATTGACGTCTCCACACTGATTTGCAATATTTTGCAGGTGCAATTTTGTTCCAGTAATTAGGGGATGACTTATATATATATATATATATGAGATCTATGTAGAAAAATATATAATAACATATATATATATCTCTACATATGTATATATATTTTTCTTTCTATATATATATATATATATATATATATATATATATATATATATATATATATATATATATATATATATATATGAGATCATGAGAAAAATAAACACTAATAAATATATATTAACTAAGCCACTCCTTAACTAATAGGACCTTTTCCGAAAGAAATTTCTATAGCAATACCCATTTTCTCAGAAGTCAGAATTAACAACTTTGCTATTTTATTGCCATATCTATCATGTTTCCATGCATTCTGGCTGATTTTATTATTTATCGCTAGATAATATAGATTTAAACATACTTTTTATGTTTATTTGCTTTATTTTGTAATTTACAGCAAAAATTAATTCATGCTCGATTTTCTCCGGGGGGGCACTCGACTGTCTCCGGGGGGCAAAGCCCGGTATGCCTGAAAGAGTTCTGTATATATATATATATATATATATATATATATATATATATATATATATATATATATATATATATATATATATATATATATATATATATATATATATATATATATATATATATATAAACACTGTATATATATATATATATATATATATATATATATATATATATATATAATATATATATATATATATATATATATATATATATAGCATAAAAGCAATTTTATAACTATGAATTTAAATAAATTTTTTTATTTACGTTATTGTAATATAATTATTAATAGTTATTCATTAATTTTTTTCAAATGTTAAACAGAAAATGTTTTATTTAAGGTAAACTTAAAAAATTTTATTTATTTTTTCTATAATTGCAATAGGTAAATTAGGAGGGCTTATTAGATTTTAATGAATTTAACATTGGAAAATTTTAAGAATATTAGAAAATAATAAATAATACGAAGCCACGTGGGTCTATCAAAGATTGTCCCATCCATGATCCACAGGTCTCAGATAATGCGAGCAATTACAGTTAAAGAAACATTAATGTATAAAGTTTAAATTACATCTCATTAAGGCAAATAATAATATTTTTTTCATACCTCATTGCTAGTCCTTTTTTTAACACCACATCCTTTGCATATGGGCAAAGTATATCTAAAAGGAAACAAAAAAGTACTATTGAAAAGTAAATGTAAGCATTAAAAGAAAAAAAAATCGGCCGCCGTTTAACTAAATTACATTTTAAATGGATTTACAAACAAAATAAAGAGAAGTGAACAAATATATATTCAAATATTGTCAGTTAAATTAATATTATTAGCTATCGCGTCCTGATTAAAACAGTTCTACAAAATTAACAACTTGGTTACTGCAAGAGAATGTCATCAAATCTAGAAAAAATGCTGCCTTTAATGTTTTATTATTATTATTCTATCATCAGTATCATGATCAGCATATTTCCTATCATGATATAGGTCCTAGAATAAAGAACTAACTCTCTTCACATCTAAAAAAAAATCCATTTTCTTTTGAGATTATTTTCTAAAATAACTTTTTTCTGAAACAAACTCAAATTTCAATTTATTTTACGATTTTTCATTGATAATAATTCGAGTCAGTGTCTCCGATTATTATCCTAAATTTCCATTTGTTTCCATTGTTCAAATTTAAAACCTGAACTTTATTGACAATTTAAATTATTAGAAAAATGAAATAGTTATTAAAAAAAACATATAAACAAATTGATCAAATAAATATTCATGAATATAAACCTGAATATTGATTTAAAATATCATAAATTAGCATGTATGGCATTAAGAGAATGATACAAGTTCAATTAATTATTTTAAATAAATATGCAAAAATGTTGCTGAAAAGAGTAAGTTCCTGAATTATGTGTAATGGACTGACATTGAACGGTGCGGTGCGGTGCGGTGCGGTGCGGTGCGGTGCTTGGTGAGATCATTTTGGTGCTGTGCGGCACACAATTTCAGTGTCCAGATGCGATACGATTTTTAAAATATAGAGGCACGGTGCGGTATGGAGTGCGGTGCAGAGCGCGGTGAGCATTGAAACAGGTGCAGTGCAGATAGTCTATGCGGTGTGGCGCGATGCTGTGCGGTGTTGTCCGATGTTACCCGTTAAGTCACCCCTTGTGTTACCCTCTGTAAAGGGGATATAGTTTAAATGCTCAGCATTATATACAATAAGTAGTTATATTAATATATATTATATATTAATATATATATTCTCATATTAATATTATATATTATATATTATTTAAATATATTAATTCATAAATTAATTAATATATTAATATTTAATATTAAATTATATATTTAATATATTAGATTAATATATATATATTAATTATATCTATTATAGAATATTTCAATAAAAATTCATATATAATTTATTTAATAGTATAATTGAAAAGGGTGGTTTTAAAAGCTTTAATCAAGTTGCGTTAAAAGTAAAATTTATATATTTATTAAATAGCAATATATATTAATATTTATTTAATAGCAAGTTTTTAAATTTATTATTTTTTTATGATTATTTGTATTTATATATATATAACTTATAAATTATTTTCAATAATATTTTATATAATGAGGTAAGTTTTATATGGAAAGATTAGAAAACACCAAGATAACATTTTTTTAATTTAATATTTATTGATGCCAGTATTACTATTTATTATTGTATTGTTTATATATATATATATCTATGAATCAGTATTAATATAAATAATAACTAATATATTATACTTATCATTATGATTTATTTTGTCTATATAAATAAGTCTGGAATGTGATGGCTATGATTTTTTTTAATTATGCATAAATTGATATTTTATGATATTACTAAGTCATAAAACAAGAGGTAGGAATGATTCTCGGGCAGTTCTTTCATTTATGTCTTTTTCTGTCTCATCATCAGATTCGAACAAAAAAAGAATTTTCAAAGAAACGAATAACAGTACCTATTTATTGTCTTCTATAGAGTGTACTGATATAATTGTTTTAATAAATAAATAAGAAAATAAAAACCGATATTATATAATCATGACCTATCTACTTCTACTTCCCAGATCTCATTTTATAATATAGAGCAACTTTCTCTTTCATTACTTTCTCTAACATTATCATTTTGACTGATTTCAATGTTCATGTCTGCCAATGAATTTCTTCTAATAATACTAGGAAGCGTATATTTTAATATATATTTATATATATATATTTAATTATATATATATAATTAATATATTATATTATAATATATATAATTTATAGTAATAAATTATATATATAAGAGGTAATATTAATTTATATATATTAATTATATATATTATATTAATTATATATATATTAATATATAATATATATATTATATATAATATATATATATATTATATATTTATATTATATAGATAGATATATATATATTTATAATATATATATATTAATATATATAATATTATATAATATATATATATTAATATTATGATAATTTTATCTATGCAAATTATTTATTGTTACTTTATGGAAAGCTTTAAAACATTGTGTTTTGGAAAGTTGAGTTGGTCAGATTTGTGGTTATTTATTGAATGAGTAATATAAATTTGAAATGAACATGACCTATGCAAATTATTATAATTTTGTTCGCTCTGCATATTACTATCCTAAACTCTATATAACTAAGAGGGCCAATAATTATAATAAAAGATAGGCTGTCCTAGATAATGGAAACCAATCATGTGTAGATACTACTCGAATGAGTAGACAATACCATAAAACTTAATCGTATGTTACTTCATCTAGAACTAAATATGCTCAAAATTAGATTATTTATAAATATAAGTGAACTAAATATTTAGACAAAACTATTACTAATCTTTCTTTTCATATTTTTTTTATTAGTACTTAAAAGAAGGTTACGATCAAGATAATTCAACTAGATCAATTTATACTACTATATTTTTATTTCTAAACAAAGACCATCGTCTACTTACCATTAATATCTAAGGCATACACATCAATAATCATTCAACTAGCACACTACATCCTTTGTGTACTCATCGCAACAAGCAACACAGATCACACAAATTCACACACTCATCAACACAACATAACATATTTCCCTATTCTACAGACATCAATAATGACCCTTCATTTACCATTACTCATTTACTATACCTTATATTCATTCCTAATATAATATCTCACTCTAGTTTAACCATACGCTACTTTTTTCTGATATACTATATCACCATTATAGATCGTATATTACCCTAAACTAATCATCGGAAGCTCCTACTGCACCCCAATCAAAAATCATAATATATCAGATTATATTATATAATCATCCTACAGAAAAGTACGGGAGATAAATAGTGCGTCTTTCTATACATCTCACTCACTTCAGTATCTGGAAATAAGGAATATATTGAACTGTTTAACAACCACTGTTAAATTCATATGTTACCTTTCTCTCTCAATCATGTAAATTTAGATCCATGCTCTTAATGATTATAACTTTTAATGTTATATTATCACAAATATACCAAATATTCCATCCATATAGCTATACTCTTAGTAGCCTAACATTTAATCACTCTATAATTCTCAATAATTACGTACAATTACCTTCTCTCTCCATCCTCTCATTGATCCTACTCACAATACCTCAGCAAGCACAATTTCATATAATCATCAGATCAGGTTGTGGAAACTTAATAATATACATATAATAAAATGTAAATTAAATTTAGTGATTTAAATGTAGTTCATATTTAACTAGTAGTAAAACGTATATAATTAGATTTATTTTAAATTACTTTAATAATAATAATTACTCCATTACTATAATAAATAAATAGTAATATTAGCTTGTAAATCTTCGCCGATAATATTTTTTGGCATGGTAATAAATGATAGTGCACACGTGATTCTTAGAGAGAAGGAGGCGCATACTCTTACATCTTTATTTATACAATATATTTTTCAAAATCTAAATATTATTATTAGATAGAAATTATTAAAATTTTTACAAAAAAAATTTGTAATGTCTATATTGTCAATTTTATTTCAATAATGTTGGAGCTCTACAATGATATTCAATTTCCTGATAATTAACTTGGTTTATACTCTCTTATAAAACTATAAATAGATGATCTCTAGTCAAAATATGTTATTTATTATTATTATTATTTTATGTATTATTCTCTATTTATTATATTTTTATTTTGAATATATAATATAAATGTTCAAAATATTTATGTGCATATCCTATATAATTTACTTTTAGTACAAAAATAAGTAAATTATATTTAAATAATTTGTCTCTCAGAGTCCTTATTATATTTCACTCGATAATGATTTTTCTGGTTAGGATTATTATATATATGGGATTATATAAAAACTGTTTAAACAATTTGATATCAATAAATTCAACTGTTTTTGTATCGAATTCCATATCTTTATAATATCTACAAATAATTGTTATTTATATATGTTATGTGGGATTAAGTGTCTGTTCTTGAAGATGATAAACATACGCTGTTTGAGGCATTTCTCTCAATTTTGAATTTCCATAAATGTTGTCGATCAAAATATGTTATATAAGTGTTGCATAAACGTAGGTTTTTGACATAGTCTAAATATAAAATGTAAGTAAATTAAATCTGAAGTCGTGGATAAGATATAAATATAAACCATATACATGATATAATTAAAAAAAATAACATCACATAAATAAAGTAACAATATTGAAGGCAAACAATAAGATATAGCAAACTACACAAAATTATAAAATGATTGGAATGCGGTGTCTTCATTCGTATAAAACAAAAGGAGGTAATATAATTTATAGTTTTATTGATATTAAGGACACCTCACATGTTCTTTATCATTGAAGATAAATAAACATCAAATATAATATAATATTAATTAATAATTAAATTATTTATAATAATAATATATATAATAATAATTTTATAGATAAATATATTTAATTAATCATTATATAAATAAATAATTATAATTAAATTTACTCATCATAAAACACTAAAAAAAATTAATAATTATATATATAATAATAAATAATTATTAATATATAAAAAAATATATATGAAAACATTTACTTATTTTTACTTATTAATTAATATTATTGTATGTATCAACAGTTTAGTGCTCGCTTGTTCGTGTTGCTACATTGGGTAGGATATAGGTACTGGCAACTCTGCCTACACTTTTGCCATCCAATGTCTTGTAGTGTAACCTAAGAAATATTAACATAATAATAAAAGCTCAAGCACCCTATTATAGAAAATAAATATAATTAGATAAATAAATTTGTGACTGCGAATACATATAGTTTGGTGTGCGACTTGATAGTTTAGGGATAGCCTATGAGCTTAAAGTTATCGTTTTACTGTCGGTTACTCCTCACTCTCACTGTAGTATACCCTCCTGCATTTAACGGGGTAATATTAACTAAAGTAATCATATATGATTAATATAGGTGATAGTTTTTTATTTTTTTATTTTATTTTATTAATATATAAATTTAGTGTGTAGCTGTGTGTGTGTGTGATGGTATGTGTGCTTAACGATTCAAATGTAATAGTTTTGATGTAGCATTCGCTGTATTAAATTATACGTTACGTAGGTTTTCTTTTATATGATCTAAAGCACTCTCAAAACTGAAATATATAATATATTACAGTTCCCCTATTATTTAGAATGTCAATCTAGCGTCAAAGACTAGAAATTGTTCTCCTTTCTGAGTCTTTCGGAATCATGAAAATTAATCCTATTTTTCCATCGGTATTATTATATGCACCTTTCTTTTTGTCTCCGCCAAACTCAATTTCTCTCCTTCATCTTTCAAAAAGTTAAACAATTATAATATAAATTTGAATCCGATTAAATTGACATAGAACAGCTGGTAGAATAATAACTTAACCTATCTTCTACCTTATCTCAGGATACATTAGACAATGTAAATATATATATATTCTTTAACTTATAATTTATTCTATGGCCTGAATAAACAAATTTGGATATGATTCCTTAGACATCTCATTGAACTCGATTAGATTTGTCTAGATAATGATATCTTGTTGTCATATAGAATTGCACTTGATCCTTTTCCTAACTGAGGGTTGCCGATACTACGGATTGAGTCGAATCTCTGCATATGGCTAGTAGCTAATTTGTCACTCGGCACATGAATAACGCTGTTTAATAATTCATGTTAAGTTTTTGATTAATCTAATTGTTTTTTGTTCTTCAAATTATTTGCTGTTGATCTAGTAATTTACGATTTGGTAGGTTAAGTAATAATAGAGCAAATAGAATTTTTCCCTTTATTACGTATATCACTCTCCATATGTAATTATAAATTGTAGTTGATTTTGTGAGACTTTTTATATAATAAATTAGATCTCCTGCTTATAGTATTTATTAATAAAAACTTGACATACTGCGAGATGGATACTCTTAGGATTCTGCGTATTTTCGTAATTGTACCGTTTTCTCTTTAAATAAATACAATTACATACATTTAATACATACATGCTGTTAATACGCTAGGCCTATACAGATACAATATACTCACATTATATATATAATTAATATTCTATGAATAGGCATCAGCATACTATTATAATTTAAATCATGATAATAATAATATAAAACTTATATATATTTTTATAACGTAGCGATTTTTATCATACTCTTATTGAGGTTCAATACAATATTATTTGGATTTTAATATTATTAAATAATAATTAAATATATTAATATTAAATATAATTATAATATATTAAATAATGATATATGTGATGGGCTTTAGTAATATTACAAATCAATCAATAAATATATAATAATTTATAATATTAAATAAATAATAATTATATTTATAATGAAATAATATCATTATATCACTTATATCATATCACTATATTAATACATTAGACTACAACATCATTTATTTCATGTGTCGTTATTTTTATGAGTTATTTGATAAGTACTGTCTATCCTTGTTACTTCTCATAAGTGTTAAATCTTACATATTTGAATATACACTTATATCATACTAAGCTTATATCATATCAGCTTATTAATACATTGACTGAACACGATCTCCGTTTATTTTTTCATTTTGCTATATATATTTTGCTAAAATATTTAATCAAAAATATATACGCTTATGACCAAAGCAGAGTTAATACAATTTTTCTACTTTATTTATACTTAATGTAAATAAAAATAATAAGTTAATTAAGTGATTAATATTTCTAATAATAATTAATAATATCATTTACTACTCTATCGATGATAGCCTTTTGGGTTTCCCAAGCTATTTATTATAAATTGATTTATATTCATTTTTAAAATGATATATCCTAATAATACGTGAATAGAGTAGCTATAATTAAATATACGCTATTATATATCATTATTTTATTTATTTTACTGATACTAGTGAGGTTATGTATATATGTTCAGATTTATATTAGCGTACAGATGTAGTACTATGGGCATAGGTTTGGTTATTGAGTTAGGATAATTAGATGATGTGATGTAGTTAGTATGAGTTTGTACTCCTTATTTATTATCTAATTATAATCAATATTATTTTCTTATACAGTTCACGTTTTGTTGTCCTCCTCTTCCTAACTTGTTGGAGAGTCGTGAGGAGGTAGTCCTGTGTTGACCGTATCTGTGCCTTCCATCTGGACGATGTCAGCTGAGTGAATGACTCCCTCCCTCTAGATTTTCATTTCTCGGACTCCTTCTTACCTCACCTCCTCCACCAGTACATATGCTGCCCTCTCGCTACAGACATTCCCCGGCACATCCTCTCTGTACTAGTTCTATTCTTTCTCTCCTCGCATGCGAACTCTCTCTTCCATCTCGCAGTGCATGGAAGCTTATTTATGTAGAAGAGTACAGACAGTGCACCATCCTGTTGAGTATGTCCCTGTCTTTAGTTCGCTCTCTTTCCTATTCTCTGGTATCAGCCTTCTACTTAGCGTCTTCTACAACTGTAAAAATCTGTTGAGTCCGTCTGCATATATGTGCCTGTCCTGAGTTTTAAAGGTGATTGGTGACTGTACCATATCTATAACATAATGCTCTGTATATGTGTGGGACATGCTATACCGGCGCTCGAATAGGTGGGTAACCAATTCACAGTCATGCCTCTCGAATGCACTTCTCTCCCACCCTGGGGAATCTAAATCGCCATGTCCCTATGCTATGAGACCCTCACATTGAACCGCTCGCGCGTCGATTCACTCCCTTCATTTTTCTCATAATGTTCCGATCATTTTTCGGCTGGAGCAGTGGAATATCAACCACGCGACTGTTCAGACGACCAGCACATACTACGCTTGGTACACTAGATGTTCTCAATATGATACTTATGCGTTGGACTTTCTTGATTGAGGGAGATTCCTCCACCTTTTGTGCCAATATTGTTTCTATCAGAGACCACAAGGTCATGTAGGACTACATCATTCTCGCTTCGCGCTACATTCTATGCTGTCATAATCTCCTTCGCATTTCATCACACTACCGCACCTCCACAGAGATTACCCGAAGAGATCCCAGATCCCTAAACTATCTATAAAAACCTAGAGTACTTATAATTATTTCGCGATACTACACCCAGTTTATTCTTTTCTTAACCTCTCTTACTACCTCTCTATCCTCTAGCTAACTTTAACGTGACACTTCACGTCCAAAGCATAATAGAACACTTCCTCTTTCCTGAAATAATTTTCTGAATGTACAGTCCTTGATTTCATAGGATAACATTTTTTTCTTCTCAAACTTTTTACGTTTTCTTCAACTTTCCTATACATTTTGTGATTTGCTCGAAATCTCTCATCAGGGGCCAAGCAGTAATCATATAGATCATAATTTTTGCATTCTATTTTCATGACTGTTTCCCTTCTATCATTCCATTCATCATATCACACCCCTCCCCTCCTCCATCTCCTCTGCAACTCTCCCTAAACAAATTGAATAGCGCACAGGGCGACAGTTGAGAGAATTAGACGATGCGCACATCTTTGTGTGCGCTAAGCAGACATCCGCACACACCATCCAAGTATTACATCTGTAACCTGCAGATCTACGAGTTCAACTAACTTAGATCTAACCCAAGATTGCTTTTCAGTTTTATTCATATTACCTAGAAAAGCCTATATAACCGTTTCCCTAAATTCCCCCACCCATTTTCCTTCCAACACCCTCCATAATTCACCCTACCTTGTGGACTCATGTTTTAAACCTATTATCGGGCTATAATGCTCTAAATATCTAAAGATTTAAATACACCCAATGTATTAACTACTTTCATCGAACTGGTATTTCTGTCTCTAGATATATATTTCTACGCACAATAGGATTCATTATATGTAAAGAGGGTAAATCGACGGGTTTTATCGATAAGCAGACACACTCGCTACTTCCCACGTCTCCCGTAAACCTTCTGTTGGTATACTTCCCCATTCTCCCACTCCGTTTAAACCCTTTGACTTCTACTATACTCAGGATATCAAGTAAGTATTTAATACATTTTCGCTGATAGTACACTTTTGATACGCTCTAGTCTCATTGCACTATAGTGATAAATCATGGTTATACTCTCTAATAATATTTAATTTTCCTATCACTATCTCCCTTTCACCTCCTTATATGCCCAAAGGCTATATCCTTGAGCATGCGTGAGCCACTTCGCCCCCTCAATCCTGTATGAAAGGAGGTAAACCTCATCCACTCCGCGCAAACTGATGCATGGGTAGTGAACAATGAAGTATAGATGCGATGTGGCCTCCAACCCCCAGGTGGTCTATCCTCCTTTCTGTCGAGTCATTAGACCGTATGAAGTTGTTTTAATTAACAACGCTGACGCTAGGTTTATTGCAAGACCTCGGGAGCTATCGCAATGTGATCTCTATGTACATTTGTGAGTCAACGAGGGACGGCCTAATTTGGATAATTTCCTCCATTTAGGTATTTCTCCTCCCTAGCTTCTCGATTTTCTCGAGACCGCAGGCTGATTCGATTTTCGCCATCACTGAGCAGTAAATATACCTCTGTGTCACGTGGCTTCCTCTCCCCTTGCCCACCCCCTTTCAGTTTACTTGAAAGTGGTAGAGTTCCACTAAAGTATGCCCCCCACCTCTTCAGCATCACTCTATCCTCTCCTACATATCCTACTCCCGCATGCTTCCTCGCATTGATTCCTTCTTGCCCCACCCTTCATTCTATCGTGCACTTATTTCGTTCTAGGTGTACTTCTTTCCAAACATCTTAAACATACCGCCTCGATTCTCAGAAACTCTGTTCTCGTTCGCCATCTATATACACGCATTCCGCATTTTGGTTCTTCTCTCAGCTACCTATTCACACGTCTTTTGCTATGGCTCCACTTTTGGATAATGGAGAATTTCCTTATCTTCAATATTACACGTCACTCGAGACTTAATATCTTTGCTGTGACATACCTATTAACCATGTACATAATTTCACCAATATTGGTGTCTCCGTGTTTTGCTAATTTTACCATTCCACTCACCCTCCTCACTTTGCATCCCATTCACTCCCTTTCCTCTGCTTGCACACCCTTTTTACTCCAAGATTAGCAGTATTCTGAGCCTCAGATCTATTCTACAGCGTAATGCCTTATCATCTACGAAATCTCTCACTCCCCCGTACATGAACTAGATCCCCCACATTCCAGTGAGAAGTTTTTTTTTAAGAACAGGATGTTTGCTTAACTAAACGGTGACGTGTTCTGCATCACCCTGTTATGCCGTCTAGCTATCACGTGATCCTAGTGACATCTCTTGAAATAATCGTGGCCCTAGCACTAGTCTCCATTAATCCTAATTTATGGTAAGTGCACTTTATGAACTTCCAACTTTTCATGTGACTTTTCATTGCGATACTCTTCCCTTAACCATCACTCTCCTCCCACCCTTATCCTGGCAAGCACCAATGAGTAGTTATGATCCAGGAATTCTTACTGCTCTCACCGCTGCATCGCGCGCCCCTCTAGATACATTATAATCTAAGTATCTTTGCTTAATTCTCGCTATTGCTCTTCTAAGACATTTACACACACGTTAGAGTGCTATAGAAGAATAAGTGATTGGTCGGCTTATCGCAACCGCCGTAATCTCAGCTTACTAAGCTTCGCAGTGAGTGATTATTTTTGAGTACTCACATTTTGTATTTAATATGCAGACGATAAATTCACCACTATCGGTTTATGTTCTTTTCGACAGCATCTAAACTCTATTCTGATACTCTTGTTCACTTCACTCCCAGTGTGAAGCAATATGCTCTCACCCGTTAACTCCATATAGGGGATTTGGCCTCTGAGTGTGTATCTTGCTTCCCTAATACGCATCGCTCCATTCTGAGCCCACTCAATGTATTCAAATCGGCCTAATGAGAACAAGGAAATATGCGTATATAGTTTGCATATAATTACGGAAGCTGATGAATAGTAGCTGTTTGTCGCGCAGAACAACCGTCGATATTCGATGTATCCTCCCAATATAGAAAGAACATCATCCCTCATCGCCTCATCTCCTTAGACCTGCTCTATCGGTTCCGAGTTTTTCTCGGTGTCGGTAGCGCAATAAAAAGCAATTAAAGAAACCCAATTAGTCCCCGGACCTGCGATTTAGTGTGGTACATATAGACGTGATCTTATTACAAATATCATTTCGCGTTAATAATTCGACTTTACTGGCCTATTACGGATCAGTTTGTTCTAAGCTAATTCGACTATTCTATTTCGTCTAGTCAAAAGATAAAGTACTTCCCAACACAGAAACTATCTCGCTTCGCGTCTGCTCTCGTTCACCTCTCCTCTCGGAATAAAATAAACCCTTGTATTCTTGCACTATAAGTCTCAATTTCTTCTCTCTTTCCCTTTCATTCCGTTTCTATATCCCTAGAACATCCAACTTTTTTCCCTCAACATCAAACCCTTACTTCTCCTTTGCTTCAAATCTCGTGTTTACCCTCTCACATTCATCACCCACCCTGTTTACCACTCTCTCCTGCATCTGTTCCCTATTTCTATGGCACATGATAACTCTCCAATCAGTGGCTCTTGTTACTGCATTGTGTATATGAGAGAACCAATCGCTTGAGTAATTCCACAATTCAGCATAGAGGAGATGAAGCTGACATAGCTGTGTGAAGCGCGACCTTACTCGTATCCAGACTCACACATGTACCGGACACAACTGACAGATGCAAGCTTGAAGAAGTAATGAAGAGGGTGTGTATAAAGAGGCCCACCATTCGCGCTCGGGTTTGTACTGGAAAACAAACCTAATAGAAATGTAATAAAATGTGGAGTAAGGTAATTGTATAAGAAATAAATCATTATGCAATATGAATGTGCATAACACTTTTGTCATAATAATTGAAATAGATTGAACAATATAAAAAGTTATTTATTAGAGTATAAACCTGATTTGTTTTGGAGATAACTACAATGTTTGGTATTTACTCATAATATAAATGAATAGCGCTCGGTTAAAATTTATTTATTTACTTAAATTTGTAAGTGAGAAGTGAGTGAATTAAGTATATAAAACTGAAGCGATCGGCTAATCTCTGGGATAGATAGTGCAGTAGAGTAATAATATAGTAGGGTTTATTGACATGAGCTATTTACGTGGAGTATGTACTAATCAAAGATTTGAGTTGATATGTTATGGTAAATTTTCTTGTAGCACTTATATCAGGAAGTTTGTTCAAAAAAAATGATATGAGAAATAGACTCTGACTGAATATTATAGGTCATAGTTCTAAATACAAATGTGTATGAACAATTATCATGACTTTAATTAGGTATTAGAACATAGAGGAGACGGCATGTATTTTATACTAAGGTGGAAATGGTCTGTTATAGCATTGTGATTTGAGAACCAGCCACACACGAACAGGATATTATAGACGAGTGAGTATAATATAGTGATGGTGGCGTCGGTCCAATTACTACTAGTTTGGTAAGGTATACCCTCAGAGATGTACCACAGAATGGTATGGAACATATATATATGAGTATGTATAGATGGGTATGATATATATATATAAAGATAAGAAAAACATAAGTACAACAAAGTATAATATGAAAATACAGTCACATAAAGGAATAAGTGGTAATAATAAGTATGTAATAAATAAAATATGAAGTAATGAAGGTAAATATTTAATATATGTATAAGTTGGTTCTATCAAGAAAATATTGAGAATGAAGAGGAGGAAGGAGAGAGATCATAGATTAGAGACCAGAAATATCATGTGATATGTGGGTATATATATATATAAGTACACAGTAAATGAAGGAGTCGATGTCTGAGACGCAATCGACCTACTCCTGATGTGTGTGGCAGTGAACGGGTAGCTGTTTATTATGGGGTACAGGACCAATGTAGAGTGTAGGTTGTTAATGCGATAAATAACAATAGTAACTAAAGAATTAGTGAGTGATCTAATGACGATAATGATTTAATTAATAATATTATCATAAATGTTATTATTGCATAATCTATAGTTGTTAGTTAGTTATGTGTAATATAGATTGATTTTATATATATATATAATGACTTAAGTTATTGAATGTATTGTGAAAGAGTAAATTTGTAGTATAGATCAGGAGGTTAAAGTATTGGTACTGTGATAGTATAGGTAATTGTTAGTAGGTAATGTATAGAGTTTTGAATTTGCAAAATTTATATAAGATAAAATACTTGAAACAATTGGCAATGGAAGGGATGAGACTACAGTATGTGAGTTTTTAAAGAAGGTTTGCAAGGACTATAGTTTGTTCATTAATAAAAATAGATTTATCACTTCTGGTGTCTTTAAGTTTAGGTATAGTGATTACTGATATACATAGTTAAAAGGAAGGCATAGTAGTGAGAATTGTAAATTGTAGATATGGTGTAGTAGAGGTTTTAGAAGAAAGTAAGTGTATTAATTCTTAAATCATTGATAGTAGCTCCACTAGTTACTAAAGGTGATAATATATATATATTATATTAAGAGAGTATAAAGGACTAAGTATCATTAAAATAGATGTAGTAGATAGGGTAATTGTAATTTGATAGATTATATATCAATGTTCAGTTATAATTTATTTGTCTGTGTGTGTGTGAGTGTGGGATTGTGACTTAAAAGGCATGTGGACGCTGTGTGTATGTGACCTGGCAAAAAGAGCAGTTGTATGTTGAATTGATAGGTGTAGGTGATCTGCTAATACTGGTTGAAAGGATGGCTATGCTGTGTGAGTGTGTGATGTGAACAATGTGTGTGTGTGTATGTGTAGTGAGTGTATAGACGAAGGTGAAATTTGGTCTCCATCACGACGTTGGGATAAATTTGATTGAAATAATTCTAGTAGTTTCGGGTAATGCAACAGTGTTAAATATGTAAATTTACATGAGAGGGGTCAGGATGGATTTGAAAGTGATTATGTAAAACTGACAAGATAATAAAATAGTATAGCTAATTTAAGCTGACTTTTGTGACTACATTTAAATTTAAGATCTAAAATTTGATCTGAAGTATTTTCGATTTTTGAGTTAAGGTGTATTGAGGTGTTGAAGATTTGATATAGTATTATACAAGATGTTAACTAGTAAATAATAAAGATTAATAATAATAAAACTCTCATGTGTTGGAATTTGTATAAACTAAATTCCAAACTGAAACTAAGAAAAATAAACACGCAAGGTTTTTTTAGGAGTACGAAATAGTTGAATTCAGTGCACAAATACCAACCAATTGGTACTAAAGATAACTTGTAAATTTATATGAAGTTAGGTACAAATTAATAGTCGACTTCGAAAGAAAGAGCATACTTCTAGAAATCATGGAATAATTTTATTAGTATAATAGGTGGTGATGAAAGTTAGCACATCTCATAACAATTTTGAGATTGGACTTGAAGATGATAAATAAACAATTTTATTATGGTTCTAAACCCTGTGTTTAACAATGCTCTTGTTGTTAATTTTTATATGTGCTTCTTCTCCTTCCTTATAAATGTATATACGTTAGCTTGTTGTTCAGTTCTAAGTTTCTTTTCATTTAGGGAATGAAATTTTTTAGGGAATGAAATTATTTTATGCATGCAATGATTGTAAAAGTAGAAAAGTAGAAGAGAATAAAAGAAAGTAGAATACAGTATGTTCGGGTTAAAAGTATATAAGTGTGTCAACGATACATGAGAAGATGAAGATGGAATACTAGAAGAAGACTAGAAGAACGAAGTATGTACTTATACAATCAGGAAAGAAAAAGAAGTAGGTTTTATAAGGGGATAAAGAGGAAGAAATGCGAAAACTAATTAATAATATAAGGAGAGGTAAGGAAATTAATATAGGTATATGGTTAGGTACACTTGAGGGTAGAATGGAAATGGAAGTATATACTGATGCTTCATGTGGTATGGAAGGGTGTATTAATCCTCAAGTAGGGTATAATGTCTTTTTAAGGGAAGAATGGGGGAACAGGTGTCTTATGGTGTGGAAGCCAAGATGCATGAAAAGGGTTGTGAGATCGATGATTGAGTTTATAGAAGGTGCACAAGCAGGAATTATCTAGATATCTAGAAGAATGTTGGAGAGAAACGATTGTTGGTAAAAGGTTTCGAATCATATTGTATACGGATATTAAGACTCTTAGGAATGCAATATATTCACTGAGAAGTTTTGAGCAAAGGTTTAAGAATAGATGCTGCGTGGATCAAACGGATGTTGGAGGAAAAGAAAATTACAAAAGTTGAATGGGTGGATACAAAACATCATTTGGCGTTCGTGTTACCAAAAGGAAGCGGAATAAAAGATTACGTGGAAGGGAGAAAGGAGGGGGGAGAGAAAGGTATAAGAATGATTGATTTTTATGTCTTTGTGTTTAGGTTTGCCTGCTCTCCTGTCTCACTATGTGCTCGTCTCACGTACATATACTGATAAATGGATGGGAAGAATCAGGATATTCGTGATGTTGCATTTACTGTAAGATAGTATCAATGAGAGTGAGATTATATCATAAGGATAAAACAGATGATGACGGCGAATTAGTACAGTGCATATGATGAAATCAAGGAGAAGGTAATGAATGATGATGATGATAATATACTCATTATTAGCGAACAAAATTATTGTATAAAGATAAAATTAACAAAATATAGTCAGTAATATGATTTGGTATATTATTCTTCACTTGAGAAATATGATATCCCTTCCTCAGTGTAATATTTAATTTTAATATAATAATTAAATATATTAATATATATATATAATAATATTAATATATTATAATTATTATGGTAATAATTATAATATAATATAATTAATTAATAATAATAATACTACTACTACTACATACTACTACTATAATATAAATAATAATAATAATAATAATAATAATATAATATATAATAATAATAATATAGTAATGTAATAATAAAATAATATAAATAAATATAATTAATAATAATAATAATAATAATATAATATATATATAAATATAATAATTAATAATAATATTATGAATAATAATAATAATAATTATAATAATAATAATAATATGTTGTGTAAGAGGTCATATCAATCAATTTACAAAAGTCATTACGTATGATAGATTGATTGACTCATAAATGGATATGAGATTTAGAATAGGATCTATCTAGAGCTCTTGTGTAATGTAAGTTATATGGAAAATATTAGGGGGCCAATTACACTCGAAATATGTATTTGGTGAAAATAACTACTATATTTTTATATTCATATCGATTTATACTTTTCTTAGATCATCTCTCTAATAATAGAGCAGTGACAGAGATATCGATTATTAGGTGTGCTTTGACGGTTTTGCGAATCAGACAACTTTCTGGAGAGTAGTTATCAGTGAGTATCGAGATATATTTGTTCTATAGTACGAATACTCTGAAGAAATTTGTACAGGAGGTGTTATTAACGTGATCGGGAGATAACTAATCAAATTCTGAAATATTGCATGTGAATGTGTGATTATATAAAGTATGATTATATAAGTAGTACTGAGTATTATATAAATATTTATTATAATATAATTAGATATATATATATAAAATATATATATATTAGATTTATTTAATACAATATAAGTAATTATTTATTGTAAGTATTAAATACACTATAGTGAAAAATTATAAATAATTTTTCTATGAGACAATAAATGAGATTGTATTATAAATTAACTATATACTGAATTACTAATCATTGCTATTTTTCAATAATGGATAATATTTTATTATTAATTTTACTTATATCTATATATATTTTATAGATATAATAATAATATAAGAATAAATAATAATGATAAATATTAATTAGTGAGAAGATCACATGGGTTAATAAAATAGTAAATACCTTAAATCATGATTATAATATACTCTAGAATTCAATAATACTTAGTATAATTTATCGCACAGAGTAACATGGAGAGAAGATGAATAAGAGCTTGTAGAGGCATATGTGTGGTTTGAAGTTGAGCTTGACATGACGCTATTGTAAGTTGACACTTGGGCACTGCAAAGGTGGTGGGGATAGAATATAGGTGTGGTAATTTTGGGATTGGAGTGTGTTAGCTGATGCAATAGTGCCCTTATGTAAGTGGTGTATCATAGGTTTCCGTATGTATTCTTCTAGTGTTATTTTTATTTTGAGGGTGGGCTTTTACGTTTATTGTAGATAATGGCTAGCGCAAACAAAAGTTATTGCTGATAATTGATTATGTGTGGGATGTGGCAGATGAGATAGGATGTTCGTGTGGGGATGTTGTTCTGTTTAGGAGATATTAATAGATATGTATGATTAGCGAGTGTGGCTGTTTTTTTTATATAAGTGGGACTATTAGTGTGTGTGTATGTGTAATGAGTATTTATCTAATTCGATGTTATATTCGAAATGACTCCCCTACTACTTTCGAGGATATATCTTTGAAAAAGTGGGTGAGAGATTGAACAAGTTCATATACAAAAGTGTAGTTTTATCAATTTTTTGTGGCGTATCAAAGTCGTGCTGATTTAGATTTGAATAGTTGCAACGGGATAATTATAACATAGTTTATTTACTATTTAGTCAATGTGTTAATTTATTAGTGCCATCATTTTTGGATGTATTTGGGATATGGCGAGTTATAATCTTTTGTATTTGAAATATTTAATATTCTTTATTATTATAGTATTATTTGTTATAGCATGGATGGATAAAGGTTGTGTGGAAGATGTCTTAATATTATTGTATGGTGATATTGGATTTTGCTTTGTATATTAATAGGCTGCTGAAGGTGTGCGCTATCTCAGGGCATGTTTATAGTTTTCGCTTGGTTAGTTAATTCTGGATATAAGTGACGAGAGTGAGAGTGTTATGAAAGAATTAGAGATGCAGGACATTGGATTTTAGGCGATGATATGTCGCGCTCTCATAAGATAGTTGAAGAGATGTTTGGTTATTGAGAGTTGGGATGACTTGTAGTGTGGTGTTGCCTATCTATATGATGTTGTATGGGCGGTGTTTGTATGATTTGGTTTTGTGTTTGCTCACGAATATATTGGTTGTTTTTTATTATTGTGGTGTGCGAATTTTCAGCAGATGATTTGAGGCTCGTTTTAGAGAGGGGGTGTTTCAGAAGGGCTTAGATTTGAAGGTTCGGTCAGATTGGGTGTGTGTTGAAGTAAACGGTTAGTGATAAGAATTAAGGATAAAATATGGTTAGTGAGTCATGCAGCCGATAGTGATTCTCGGTGGTCGAACGTTGCTCGCTGGATGGTGAGAGTTGTAGTCGACAGTGTCTGAGTGTTATCTTAATTATTTGTAGTTAATATATATGATTTGGATTGTATTAATATTGAACTTGCAATTTCATTATTGATATAGTTTTATAAGTATAGTAAAGATAGTTATGATCATAAGTATAGTGTATTTGTGAGTCTTAGGTAGGATATCTATATTATTAATGATACTTCTGGAATTATTTGTTGAAAATAAAATGACTGTAGTTTGATTGAATCATTGAACTCGCAGTTTTCACTTATTGTGAATTGTTATGATTTGGATTTCTTGTTGTTAATGTATAGTAGTGTTGATTATTATTATGATCTGGTCAACTATTAGGTGTAATTTCGTTATTATAAAGTTTCAAGTGTGTTATATTTATTTTATTATTATTATTAATGTGAATATATCTAAAATTACGTTTTACAGTTATATTGTATCAATCTTTTTACATCATATTATTGATAACTTACTCACTTCTACTGCCGAAGAAAGAATCAGTCACGATTGGAGAAGGTGTTTTAATTGATACTCACAGTTTTTTTAGATTAGCATATGGGATTTGTGCAGTGACGATCTGATTTAGAGCTCAGTGATGGTGA
This sequence comes from Trachelipus rathkii, assembly GCA_015478945.1. Taxonomy (NCBI): domain Eukaryota; kingdom Metazoa; phylum Arthropoda; class Malacostraca; order Isopoda; family Trachelipodidae; genus Trachelipus; species Trachelipus rathkii. The sequence continues at coordinate 3,032 of JABUQX010095846.1, read as the reverse complement.
GAGGCTGACATTTGATGAGTTTGAGGAAAATTGAAGTAAATTAAAATCGAAATTATAGATAAAGATAGATTAGATATAAAGCGGATGTAAGTCCGGTAATGATAGTCACGTCGTGTAATAGAGATTACACAGGAGGATGGGAGAGAACTTACTAGATTGAAAGGAGAACCAGCTGGAAGATAAGTGTGGCATATTGTATAGTGGTGCAGAGATAGAAGAGGAAATGTTATTTGTGAAGGAATCAAGAAGAAAGGATTGTTGAGTTTTGTGGCAGAGATCGAGAAGGATGCAGTGAGTGTGAGGATAAAAGTGGAAGAACATGTCGTAGTGATTGGAGTCGTGAAGAGGATATTTTTTGTGATTGAGAGGTTGAGAAGTATGTATGTGTGATTGTGGTGGCTGGAGCGTTATCACTGGTACTATAGGGATGAACCCTCTAACTGTATCGATATGCATAGGTTGTGAGTGGTCGTCCTCTGTGTCCTAGTGAAGTTCTATTTATATATTAATAGGGTGGATTTTCGACTGCTATCGACGAGCCTCTTATATTGGTATTATTATTGGATGAGTGATAGAGCTAGGTAAGGCTGGTACTTCTTTGACTTATGTTTACATATTCTTCTAACTACTTTCATGTTCCGGTGCATGTACGCTAGCCTTTAATACCCTAGTCTTGTTGGGGGATATATAGGTGGATTTGTTTTATGATTGATTTAAGGTTTTTGTGATGTATGCTATACGTTTTGACTATGCTGGTGTGTGGTAGTGTATTAATATATAACTTATTACTGTACTCAAGGTAAATTATATTAGCTTTATTACCTCTATATATTAGTATATATATATCTTCTATATATATTTGGTATATATATATTATTAATACTCTTGCTCTGTGGTATTTTACCTGTATACTATAGTTATAGTATAGGTTATATGATAGTTATAAGGTATATTAATTTTTTACGAATCGGTTATAGGTACAGTTACGTGGGTGCTTACACTAACGTAGTATCACTACTTTGCCGTTATAAGGTATTAGTATATTATACGTAGTGTTATTTTATAATATTAAATATTTTATTATATATATTATTTAATATTGTTGTATTGTGTGTTTTATGTAAGTCTTATATATTTTATTTTTCCTGAGTTTATTTGTTATTTATTATTGTTGTTTTATGTTTTTTTGCTTTCTAGGACCCTCTACTATATGCACGATCTTATTGACTAATTATAATTTATCATTACTAATCAAATCATATATAATAATACGCAAAAAACAATAAAAATACTAGCTCCTAAATAAAATATCTACTCTCTCTTAATAGAAATTTAAAATAACTTCACTTTAAAATTATAGTTCACATCAGAATAGTTTAAGATAAATAACTTTCTAGATCAAATAAAATTCTTGATATAGATTATAATTTATATTTTTTGAAACTATGACAGTTAATATTAGTCCTAGTATGATACTGTGCAATATTTGAATAAGCTTATATGTCCATCTTATTATATATAATTATAGAAGATTATGTAGTTTAATATACATTAACTTCAATAATTCTATGGTATCTTATATAATAATTAATGCATCTTATGATTATAATCGTAGACACTTTAATACCCATCAATCTAGTCTTAAAAAAGCTGGTATAACATTTCCAGAAATGGACTTAAGTACTATACTGGTTTCTCTCAATTCCAGAGGATATATTTTTCTTAACCTGTCTACTACTTCCTGCCGGACTAAACTTACAGACGACCCTGAATCTAGATAGGCCGTTATTTCGTGAATAAACTGATATTCGACGGTTAGTTTGACCTTTAAAAAGTAACTTTTTCCTATCAAAGGATTTTCATCTATTCTACAAATATTAGAAGAAAATGGATTTATAACATTATTATTCACAATGTGAACCTCTATGGGGCATAACACGACATTCGGAGGCCTTAGATTCGTGACCCTCATTGAAAATTTTCATGGTTAAAAGACTGCTCATGCGACTGATTCGCGTAGCGAGATGCGGGATTAGGGCGGAAATTTTGCACATAGTGCCGTTTTGGATTGCTAATTCTGTCTGCGGTATGCGGAGAAAAAGAATTATATCTGTGAATATCATCTTCACATGATCCATAATTGACATTTTTATTATATTTATTTGGATATGAAATGTATTTCGGGTCCAAAAAATTAACTTGAGACACGCTATTACCTTCGTCATATTCGAAAGAATTCGGAGAACGATCTTGAACTATTCTATTTCCGGCATTTTGCGGAGCGTTTCTACCTGAATAGGTAGGCATATTTTGCACTTTATTATGATATTTGGGAGGTTTAAGATAGGAATCTGTCACATTTTGACAATAATTTATATGGGTTTGCTTTCTTTGAGCATTTTGGCTTCTCTGAAAACCTTGGTTTGCACCTCTGGTGAAAGATGAATTTGAACTAAAATTGTTCTGATTACGAGAATGTTTCTCTAGTTCCTGTTCTTTTTGAATACTTAAGTTCACTCGTCATTTGGTTGTTTCTTACTTGTATGTATCATAGTTAATTACTCTCACCTTTCAGTATTTAAGTATCTTAATATCCTCTAATCTATTAAGGTAAAACTCGAAAACATAACCAAAAATTTTCTCTAAGTTAATAAAGTTTAATTATTTATATAGAACCATAAAAACAATTTTGAAATGTTTTTATTTCAGTTTGGGCTCCTACGTCCTACCTTTCTTTTATAAAATATAAATTCAAAACATGTTTTCTCTCATCGGTTCCAATACTACTTTAAATTAAATATTTATTCATATTTTTAGTCAAAGAAATACAATTTCCTGAAATCGCCTCCTCCTCCTGCTCTTCACCAGTGGATATTGAAGGCAAAATTATCTTTTGTTTCGAAATTCTCACTGTATTTTTATGAAGTTCTTTCTGGCCAAGCAGCACCATCGGAGACCAGGAGCCTTCTGGCGAAGCTTTCCTGTGACTATGTCGGCAAGTAAGTTTCACATTCTCTCTCTCTCTCTCTCTC